>RJWJ010031972.1:0-18847 GCA_004363605.1 Indri indri
AGCCAGGGCTCTTTTACAAAGAGCATACAAACCATATGTTACCCAGAACTCTCCAGAAGGATGGGGATGCATATGCTAAATTCAGTATCTAGGGAACTATAATATTATGATCACTTCAGTGATTGGAACTAGATTTATTTCCCTGCTAAAGATACACTGGACTTACATCAAGAGAGCTTGTCAATGGATTATTGGGGAGAATGGAATGCTGTGGAAGTATTTAGCTAACATCTTTAAGTTAACTCATAATTAAAAGCAGTTGTAATGAGCCTTAATATTGGTGTGTGTTCTTGCATTAATTTTTTATTGCTGTTCTAACCAAGTAGCCCCAATAAGTGTTGTAAATATACATATTTGTACCAAACGCAGTCTCACGCATGTACCGTATGTTAGATTTTATTTTCCTTGTGTCCATTCATCTGGTCTTAGGAATCAAAGAAAGAGGATTAATACCACATGTATGTCTATTCTTCCCTTGGGTATGCCACAAACTACCTGATCACTCCAGAAACAGATCAAGAAAAGTTTTAAAGTGAATGTCCCTCTCTTTGCTAAGATTTTTTTGATGTCAAACATCAATTGAATACTTTTTAAGAAGTTTACATTAATATCATTTTGATCACCATGATCATGATCTATTTTTGTTCATCTTTTTTGTGTATAGAATTGGGAAACTTGGAGTTCCACTTCTGAGTAATTTACATTCTAATAGTAGAAAGAAGACAAATATATACATAACATTTCTTAGCAGCTTCTGCTAATACTTTCATTTAAATTTCTTATTCATTTAATCTTTTAGAGTGGCTGCAAATATTAAAGAGTAGGCAAAGTGGTTTGGTCCTCCAAGTCCTAACAGTAAAATATATTTTGAACAATGTTTTGAATGAGGGAAAATATATTAGAGAGAAAGTATCAGTAAATTATGGCCCATAAGCCAAATCTGGGTCATTGATTTATTTTGTAAATTAAGTTTTATGGGAAGACAGGCACACCCATTTGCTTGTGTATTGCATATGGCCCTTTCTCACTAAAATAGCAGAGTTGAATATTTGCAACAGAGACTCCCTAGCCTGCAAAGCTTGAGATATTTACTATCTGGCCCTTTTTAGAAAACATTTATAAACCCCTGTATATAGGAAAAGGAAGCAAGGACATTCCATTCGAGATTGTAACCCTGTATATAGCAAACACGAAAGCATTCAGATAATCAAAGAACAATCTGTAGGTGATTTTGAGGTTATTTTCTGGGACTCTATAGCACTCCAGGCCCCAGAGCCAAGCCCTCACTGTGCATGCCCACACTCCAGGCACCAACTCAGCCACCATAGAAAGCTAGGTCCCACTCTAACCCTGGAGCTGATTGAACTTTGTGCATCCCTGTGTTCCCATTCTTGGCTCTCCAACTACTTTATAAGCATCTGCATCTTGCATACTGCTATCAATGCAGCAGCAGGGATGCCTGTGCCCTGGGAACCAGATGAACTGCCATAGAGAGCTGGAACCTGCTCAAGCACAAAGCTACTCTAACTCTGCCCACACCCGTGCTCCCATTCTTGGATCTCTCACTGCTTCAAAAGCATCCATGTCTTGAATTCCTTTATCACATTAACAGAATGAAAGAGAAAAATATATATAATCATACAAATAGATGAAGAAAATGCATTTGACAAAATTCAATCCCTTTTCATGATAAAAACTCAACATATTAGGTATAGAGGAAATGTCCCTTGACACAATAAAGGCCAAATATAACAGTTTTACAGCTAACATCATTATAAATGGTGAGAAGTTGAAAGCTTTTACTCTAAGATCAGGGACAAGACAAAAATGCCTACTTTCACAACTTCTTTTCAACCTAGTACATACTGAGAGGCTGAGTCAGAGAAATTAGGCAAGAGAATGAAATATAAGCCCTCCTAAAAGGAAAGGAGAAGGGAAGTCATCTCTATTTGCTAACAACATGATCTAATATATAGAAAACCCTAAAGACTCTCCAAAAAAAACCTGTCAGAATTGATGCACAAATTCAGTAAAATGGCAAGATTCAAAATCAACAAACAAAAATCAGTATCATTTCTATATGCTAACAACAAACTATCCAAAAAAAGAAATTTGAAAAACACTCTAATTTACAATAGCAACCAAAAAAAAAAAAAATCAATACTACACGTACATTTAACCAAGGAGGTAAAAATATGTATATTGAAAACTATTAAACATTGATAAGTGAAATTGAAGAAAACACAAATAAATGGAACCACATTCTGTGTTCATTGAGTAGAAGAATTATAAAAATATCTGTACTACCCAAAGTGACCTACACATACAATGTAATACCTATCAAAATTCCAGCATAATTTTTTTATGGAAATACAAACCACAATCCTTAAATTTATTGAGCCACAAAAGACCTTGAATAGCTAAAATAATCTTGAGCTAAAAGAACAAAGCTGGAGGCATCACATTCTTTGACTTTAAAACATATTATAAAGTTACTGTAATCAAAACAGCATGATACTGGCATAAAAACAAACACTTTGACTAATGGCATAGGATAGAAAGGCCAGAAATAAACCCACGTATTTATAATCAACGAATTTTTTGACAAAGGTACCAAGAACACGCAAGAGTAAAGGATAATCTTGTCAATAAATGGTGTTGGGAAAACTAGATATCCACATGCAGAAGAATGAAATTGGTCACTTGTCTCATACCATA
This sequence comes from Indri indri, assembly GCA_004363605.1. NCBI lineage: Eukaryota > Metazoa > Chordata > Mammalia > Primates > Indriidae > Indri > Indri indri. Next base: position 2,719 of record RJWJ010031972.1, read on the forward strand.
CACACAAACAAACTCAACATGAATTAAAGATTTAAATATAAGACCTGAAACTATAAAACTACTAGAAGAAAATATAGGGAGAAAGTACCATAACATTGGTCTGGGAAATGATTTTTTGTATATGACTTCAAAAGCATAAGTAACAAAAGCAAAAACAGACAAATAGGATGGCACCAAACTAACAGGTTTCTGCACAGCAAAAAAGAAAAAAAAGAACCAATTAACAAAATGAAGAGACAACCCACAGAATGGTAAAAAATATTTACAAACCATATATCTGATAAGGGGTTAATATCTAAAATATATAGGGAACTCAACAAACTCAATAATAAAAAAAAAAAACAAATAACCTATTTAAAAAATGGGCAAAAGAACGAAAAGGACATTTCTCAAAAGAAGACATACAAATGGCCAACACATACATGAAAAAATGATCAGCATTACTAATTTTAGGGAAGTGCTAACTAAAACCACAATGAGCTATCACCTCACACCTACTAGAATAGTTTTTATCAAAAAAAAAAACGGAAGATATGTTTGCAAGGACTCATAATAAAGAGAAATCTTATACATTGTTGGTGGGAATGTAAATTAATATAACCATTACATAAAATCATATGCATTCCCAAAAAAACAAAAAAAACTGCTATATGATCTAGTAATCCCACTTCTGTGTATATAGCCAAAGGAACTGAAATCAATATGTCAAAGGAATATATGCCCTCCCATGTTCATTGCAGCATTACTCACAATAGCCAACCTATGGGATCAACCTAAGTATCCATACATGAATGAATGAATAAAGAAAATGTGGTATATATACAGAATGGAATACTATTCAGTCTTAAAAAGGGAGAAAACCCTGTCATTTGTGACAACATGGATGAATCTACTAAATGAAATAAACCAGGCAGAGGAAGACAAATACCATATAATCTCACTTACACGTGGAATGTAAAAAAATGTTGAACTCATAGAAACAGAGAGTAAAATGATGTTTACCAGTGACTGTGGGTGGGAAAATTAGGGAAATTGTGGTGAACACACACAAAGTTTCCACTAGAGAGAATAAGTTTAAAAGATCTATTGTACATCATGGTAACTACAATTAACAATATATTGTATATTTGAAAAGTGACAAGAAAGTAGTAGGTTTTAAATGTTTTTGCCACAAAAAGTAATAAATTTTTGAGGTAATTCATATGTTAATATGTTGATCTAGCTATTCCAAAATTTAGACATGTATCAAAATATCATATTATGCATCAAAAATATATAGAATATATAGAATATTTATTTGTCAATCAAAAAATAAATTAATAAAAAAATTAACAGTTAAAGGATATTCACAGATCCTGTATAGAAGATAGAGATCCAAGGCATTGTGACAGCTAACATTTTCTTTGGGTAGTTTATTGTGCTGTCTTAATTAAACAAAATTAGTCAGATCATTGAGTATGAGTTTTTAGCATGCAAGAAATACTTCCTCAAGGTACTTGGCAATGAAGTTGGCGTGGTATTGCTCTGCAGAGATGCGTGAGGAAAGTTTCTATTGGCAAAGTGCTTCATGCAAATAGTTTATACTTTTTCCAAATGCTAAATAAAAATACCAGAAATATTGCATTATTTTTTGTAAAAAATAATAAAGGATTCCAGCTCAACTCTGGGATAAGGTATTTGGTGGTAGACACAGTACCTACATCAGGAAAAGGAGTCGAATCCAAAGAGAAATTAGGAGAGCATACCTCAAGGGTGAGCTTTCCTCCTGGGTGGTAGAATTTACCCAGCAGCACCATAAACCAACTGGAGTAGAGTGGAGGTCAAAATATATTACGGGCAAGCTTTTCATGTTTTACCTTCAATTGCTGATTTATTTTCTGCCTTTTTAATTTTATTCCTCCCTACCTCTGATACCGTATTTTAATTTCCTTTCTCCCTATCTTCTTTAATTTCCTATTTCCCCTCTCTTCCTTCTATATTTTTCATTTTACCTTTTAGTTAAATCATCTCAGATTTTTCCCTGACTTTCTACATCTGCTAAAAAGAAAACATGTCTTCTTATATTTTAAAGAGGAGACCAAAAATGTTAGAAAAATGTCTTTCTGTTTCCATAGTATATTGTTTTCAGAGGTTTATTTAGTTTATTCTTCTCCTCATTATCTAGGGAAATTAGTCCTTTCACTTGTGCTGTCATAGCTTTCCATGAGTCCTATGTTGTTATTTTTCTGTTCACTTCTTTTAAATAAGGAAAAAATATCCAGACCTGGGATCTGTCAACAGACCAGGTAAGTAAATTTTCTTTGGCTTTGCATTTTCTCTACTTGGATATTGGTTAAACTCTCTTCTCAGGACAGGTGTGGTGGCTCACGTCTGTAATCCCTAATCCCAGCATTTTGGGAGGCTGAAGTAGGAGGATTGCTTGAGCCCAGGAGTTGAGACCAGCCTTGGCAACATAGAGAGATGCCATCTCAACAAACAAACAAACAAACAAACAAACAAACAAAATCTCTTCTCATATCTACAGCCAAAGACAGATGACAATTATGAAGCCGTCCTATGCCTAGTGGCTTTTAGTTTTCTTGGGGTGATTTGGGACTTTTCTCAATGTATAATGTATGACTAACTGGATGATATAGATGAAAAAGAAAAAAAACCCCTACAATTCCCAGTTTATGTTGTTAACTTGAGGCTCTTCTCATTGGGGCCTAGACGACAGCATGGTTTTCAAAGGGTAGTCATGAAACAATCAGCATCAGAATGCAGAGCCTTGGACCTCTCATCCCAGACCCCCTGCATCACAACATTTAATGTGAGGAGGAGGAGGAATGTTCAAACCTACAGTGTGAACAAGGTCCTGGGGTGATTCATGTGTACACTGAAAATGTCTGCAATAATGTTTTACTTGTGTAGACTTCACTACATGGAATGCAAGTCAGTATGTCTTGTCCATCCCTACTTCTCAATTTGTCCTCTCAATAGATGAGATGTAGACCGAAAAATACTGACGGCTGCAGGTATAAAGAGAGACCATGTTTGGCCATCACAGAAAACCAGGGTCACAGTGAAGAGAGGCTGCCAATTATTCTGTCTGGTGAGGTATTTTGTTCCCTCTCTGGACCAATGAACAGACTGCGGGGAGGGCTAAAAGGATTTTTAAGTTAATATCTGGTGAATAGGTTTGCTTTATTTCTAGTGCCACCTCTTTAAGCATTCACAGACTGTAATTTTTCCTCCAACTTCCTCGGTCTAAAAATTAGAGAAAATTCTGCTCAGATTGTCCCTGTGCTGCTGGGAGCTTTTGCCTTTTTGATGTCCACATCCTCAATTTTTTATAAAAGGTTGGACATGGCTATGTTATTATTGGATGTCATTTTAAATCAGAAGCCTTGATAGGTATATACAAATACTTCCTTATCTTGGAATAGAGTTGTAACAAATTCACTTATAGTTCTTACGATTTTGTTTATATTTACAGATCTTTTTAAAAATGAACAAAATACAAAAAATAATACAATGGTTATACTCATTCATTAAAACTGACATTCATTGACATTTTACCATATTTATTTTGTATGAAATAAATAAAATGCTAGAGATGAAGTTGAAGTTGCTTTTTTTCCCCATTCTCCTCTGCTCTCCTCATAGACAACTAACATACCTCTAGTGAAGATTATTCTGCTCTATTTAAATATATATATATATACACACTATTGTTTCATGTGATTTTTATTAACATAATTTACTGCATGTTTTATATTCTACCAGTTGAGTTGCATTTCTCCCCCACACATACACACTTGTGGTTTGAGATCTATCCATGTTGAAATATTGAGATCTATTTAATTTCTTTTACTTGATAATATTTCTTCCTTAGTATTAAGTATATACTTCATATTTTTCAACTTCCTGATTGCTTCCAATTCTTAAAATATTACAACAATACTGTGATAAACATTATTATTTATGTTTCCTTGTGTACACATACAAGAACCTTTTTAGGCTATATGCTTATAGGTGGAATTTTGGGAGTTATAGGGTATGTACATTTAATACTACAAGATACTAACAAGGTTTTTTTCCCCCACATTTTTAAACCACTTTTTACAACTATCATTAGGGCATAAAATTTTCTGTTCTTCTAAACCTTTGCCAAAAATTGCTAAAATCGAATAATTAATTTTTGCCAAGACGATGTCATAGTTGCAATAATTTTACCTCCATACAAATAAGCCTTCATATTTAGTTCACTCACGTGTCCCAAGCACCTAGAGCAGTACCTAGCTCATAGTAGAGACTTCACAAATATTTTATTGATTGTTAGATATAATCAAGAGTGAGACTGAGCATCTTCTTACACATTTACTTGCTACTCAAACTTATTTTTCTGTGTATTGCCCGGTTTATTTCCTTTGCTTATTTTCTATTGCATTGTCTTTTTCTTATTGATGTGAGGAAGTTGTTTATATTTTCCTGCTACTTACTCTTGCTGTATGTGTCGTAAACATATTCATACTATTGTCCCTTATATGTATTTTTTTAATCAGTAGATTTCATTTTTTGAGCAGTTTTAGGCTTACAGAAAAACAAAGTTCCCATATACTCCCTCACCTCACCCTGCCCCACCCAAAGTTTCCCTTACCATTAACGTTTGGCATTAGTGTGGTACATTTCTTATGATGGATGAGCCAATATTGATGCATTACTATTCACTAAAATCCATAGTTTACATTAGGAATCACTGTTTATGTTGTACATTCTGTGGGTTCTGACAAATGTAGAACATGTATCCACCATTATAGAATTATACAGAACAGTTTCACTATCATAAAAGTCCTCTGTGCTTCTATTTGTCCCTCCATCCTTCCCTCCAAAGCCCTGGCAATTACTGATCTTTTTGCTGTTTTCATACTTTTGTCTTTTCCAGAATGTCATATGGTTGAAATCACACGTCATGTAGCCTTTTCAAGTTGGCTTCTTTCACTTAGCAATATGCATTTAGTGTTTGTCCATGTCTTCTTGTGGCTTGTTAGCTCATTTCATTTTATTGCTGAATAACATTCCATTGCATAGCTGTACCACAGTTTGTTTATCCCTTCATCTATTTAAGGGCATCTTAGTTGCTTGCAAGTTTTGGCAATTACCAGTAAAACTAGTATATGTGGTCATATGTAGTTTTTTTGCGTGGACATAAGTTTTGAACTCATGTGGGTAAATACCAAGGAGTAAAATTGCTCGGGCTTTAGGTAACAATATGTTTAGTTTTGTAAGAAGATGCCAAACTGTATTCCAAAGTTCTGTATCATCCATTATCTTTTAATTTTTATGCTATAGAAGTTTTACATTTTGACTTAGTCAAAAATATATTTATGGTTTATAACATTTGCTTTTAAAAAATCTTTAACTATAAAATCATAAAATATTCTGTGAAATCTCTATTAGTAAGAATTTAAAATTTTATTTTTATATTAATTTCTTGAACCTGGCTTCAGCCTTTGCATTCTGTCCCTGATCTAATTCTCCCTTTTATCTTCGACATAATCCCATCAGTCTCCCTATTGACTCCAAAATGCATCACGAACAGTCCCACTTCTTGCCTTTAATCTTGCTAGTTCCCTTGCTCGAACAATTTATCTTTTTCTATTTAAGTTCAAGTTCTACTGTTCCTTCAAACTTGAACTAAGTTCAACTTTCCCACTTACTTATCCATCTTAAATATCAGAAAGGACAAGTGATGGAGGAAAATGTCACAGCTCAGAGATTTTCTCCAGTCTTTCATTTGTTTATATATTGTAGGAACTCTTGACTTTTCATGTCTCCTAATTTATTCTTCCATTGTAAGTCATATGGTACTCCAACTATGTTGGAAAACCCTTAGTCTACATTTTACTTCTTATTAAAAAGTCATGCTTGGCTTAGATATGGATAAGATGAAATAATATAGTAGCTTTATAGTAGCAGCACATCTTCCACCTAACATCTATCACTACAGAGGGCTCAGTGCATAGTAGAATCAAATACCAAAATATATTATTTTTCCCACATCAGTGATATTTCACATATAGTGTGAGCAGCTACAGCCCAAATGAGTCACAATAGAACAACAGCCAACATTCCTGTTCTAGAGAAGCTCATATTCTTGGCTTGAGTGCTGGCTTACTACTTTCAATTTAGCTCTGGTCTGCTCACATATCCCAATAAATTTCCTTGCCAAGTTTTATTCTTCAGACTTCTCCCTACCACGGTCTCAGCACACCCAGACTCTGCCTTCTACATGAACAATTGAAGACATGCACAGCCAAGCTATCCATCTGGGTATTCCATCAAGTATTCAACTGGGTGAGGAAAAAGGTGATTTGGTAATGTCAGTATGCTTGATGCTCAACTGGTTTTCCCAGCTGTGATAGGTTTTTGCACAGGAATGTATCACTGTAAAATATTTGCAAATATTTATCAAAACTATCCTGTCATCTTGAAACCATAAAGGATGTGGATTTTCTGACCCTCAACAGTATGTCACATGCCTAGATAAACTAAGAAGTCTTTCTTAAAAAAAAATAATAATTTTTTATCTTTTTTATTGATATTTACTAGTTGTACATATTTTGAGGGTATATGTGATATTTTGATACTTCTATATAATGTCTTTCCTTAAAAGATCGGACACATTTCCTGAGCTGATGAGGAATTTGGATGAAAGCATAAAACAGACCACAGTCAGCATGGTACGAAGAACACAGTTCAATAACATAAAATAACTTGAAATGTTATAGAGCAGACTTTATCTTCCCTAAGTTTTGCTGTTATTCCATTGTCTTCCTCTTGGAAAATGCATACCTGATGATGATGATGATGATGATGATGATGGTGATGATGCTTTTTAGGAAAGGGATATCGTAAGGATTACAAATATTCATTTATGTTAAATAAGGATTCATATTGTTAGAATTATTGCATCATTGATTCATTTGTCTATTTCCTCAAAGTGAGTTTTAATTACTGAATTTAAAAAAAAAAAACCTAAATACAATATCATGGAGTCACGTCTTTCACCTGACTTAGGATACGAAGCCAGATGCAAAGTATGAAATTTGTATAAAATCAGAATTATCCCAAGTCTCTTAGGAAGGTGCACATTGGGTATCCAATTAGCATCTCTCAAGTAGTGCAATGCAGCTCATTTTTTCTTTGGCATTGGAATAGGTCATTTATATTTATTATTTTACTTATATATTTATAGATATTAATTTATATTTGGTTGTGTATCAGGTAAGGCAGGAGACTGACATTTGGATTGTGTAAAAAATTGTTTCAAAAATATGTTTTTTTAGGCCATGCATGGTAGCTCAGGTCTATAATCCCAGCACATTGGGAGGCCAAGGTGGGAGGAATTGCTTGAGGCCAGGAGTTTGAGACCAGCCTGAGCAACATAGCCAGATCCCATCTCTACCAAAAGGAAAAAAAAAATTAACCAAGTGTGGTGGTGCCCACCTCTGGTCCTAGTTACTTGGGAGGCTGAGGCGGAAAGACTGCTTGAGCCTGGCAATTAAAGGTTACAATGAGCTATGATCATGCCTGGGCGACAGAGCAAGACTCTGTCTCTAAAAAAAAAAAAAAAAAATTACAATCTAAATGCAGTAAGGAGGATATGCCTTTTTTCACAATCTTAATTAGTAAGAAGAAATACATTATGAGAGATGCTCTGGACTGAGACCAACAGAGGAAATAGCAGAGTTCAGACTCTCATATTATGCTCATGCTACAACATGTTATTGAATAGAATAATGGATGGAATCGATGAGTTTGGATTTTGGTTACTTTTATTTTGTTCTGGCTTCTTGTAGAGCCTGTATGGTTAACTTTGTGTAAGTAAAAATTAAATACATAATTGTACTAAAAATAGATAAAATCGTCACAGATAATTTGGGAAAATAAAAGTGTCTTTGATATTCAGTGTCTGCTGTTGGCATTCAATAACAACATGTCTATATGTCATGAATTTGTTTGATATCAGTTATAGACACCCTAATACCTATCTGCTTTTCTAACTTACCTTTCCAGCTTCCCATCATTCTTTAAGTTCTAAACTACTTCCTCCAGTTGTCCAAATGACCATGGATTTTCTAGTCCTGCTTGCCTTTACATGTGCAACTATGGCCTGTTATCATTTTCTAAATTCTTTTATTAACTCATTAATTGTTGAGTAATACATAAAGAGAATTAACCAAGATTTAAAAATAGATGAAAGTAATTTTCTCAAGAAAATATTAATTTTTTCCAGGAAATAACTAATTCTTTGCATGTTTTAATAATGTGGAATCTCTGTACCCTAGGATCTTAAAAGCCTAGACTGCATGGGTGGATGATTGTAATTAAGGGCCATGATGGTTTATTTCCTTACACTCTTAAAGAGTATAAGTCTTATCCTAATGTTGTCAACCAAGTCAGATATTAATGCATGTCTTAACAATTGTCTTATAACCAAGGAGTATTCTGTTGACTCTGTTCTTAATAGCTGGATTCACCATGTAAAAAGTGACTAAAGAAAATAGTTTATATCTAAAACACGTGTGCAAAAATATTAAATTTATTAATTCATTTCAGAAGTATGAATTAGTTAGGTATTAGTCAAAATCATCAGTGGAATTGTTTTTATGTTAGGCCAGTCTGAGAAAAAAAAATGATGACCAGGAGTCCATTTCTGCCTTCTTGTACTCTTTCTCATCTCAGACATGCTACTCAAGAATTTCCAGAAGCTTCAATTATGGGACTGTACCAGAGCTTACTTTCCTGTATTAATCCTCTTATAAAAACTTCTACTTCCCAAATCAAAGTATACTTCTCTGTATCTCATCCACTCAAAGCTCTGATAGTATAATAAAAATTATTCTTGAATTAATGTATTATTTTCTCATGTTATTCATTTCAATTTATCCAAAATTTCATGGAAATACAATCCTTTAATTCAATGCAACATAGTCAATGCCTAAGATTTATGGCTGGGCAAAGGGGATAAGATATATTTAAGATATCAAAAACTCTTCAATTAGACTATATAGGGAAATTTGTACTTGAGGGATGTTGTGTTGTATTAGTTAGGGTTCTCCAGAGAAACAGAACCAAGTGTGTGTGTATTTACATAATACATACATATCTTATCTCTCTTATATATATATATATTTTTTTTCTATATGATATATATAGGAAAGAGAGAGGGACAGAGAGATTGATTTAGTATAAGAAATTGATGTGACTGTGGAGGCCGAGAAGTCCCAAGATCTGCACTTCACAAACTGGAGACCCAGGAGAGGTGATGAGGTATTTCCAGTCCCCTGACTGGCAGTCTCAAAACCCAAGAAGAGCTGGTTTTTCAGTTCAAGTCTGAAGGCAGGAAAAGATCAGTTTCCCAGCTAAAGCAATCAGTCTGTGAGGAGTTCTCTCTTACTCAGCATATTTATTCTATTCAGATCTTCAATCAATTGGATAAAGTCCACCCCACATTAGGGAGGGTGCTTTGCTCAGTCTACCAATTCATTCAAATGTTAATCTCATACAGAAACACCCTCACAGATACACTCAGAATAATTTGATCAAATGTCTGGGCACCCTGTGGCCCAGTAAAGTTGACACATAAAATTAACTGTCGCATATGTGGAGAAAGGATCAGTTTTAATCTGTGAGATTCTAGAGAGCAGAACTGGAAACAATGGGTAAAACTCATAGGAAACTGATTTGGGACTGTTATAGGAAGAAGTTTGTAAGAGTTGCAATCACATGAAAAAGAATGGACTGTTCTGTAAGAGAGCAAGCTTCCAGCTCTTCAAGCTGAAGCCAGATGATTCTATGTAATGGATGCTTTAGAAGAAGTTCCTGCTCTGAGTGAAGTTTGGACTACATGCCTCCCTGAGGTGTTTCTACCCAAAGAACTATGACATGCTCAATATTTCGGAGGCCAGTCTTATTTTCATGTAATCTTGGCCAACCCTCTATTCTCCATATCACAGCTAGAGGGATCCCTTCAAAATATTTATTTGAGTGTGAAGATTCGTTATGGAAGTTCTTCCAAGAGAAGCTGATGGGGAAGTAGGGAAGGAAAGAAGTCCAACCACATTCCAACCTCAGCCTGTATCTAGGGGAGTCTAGAGTAAAAGTTACATCACAGAGCTGATCCCATAAATCATGAGCTACCCTGCAGGTGTTATCTCCCAGGTACTCTCAGCACTCTGCCCCTGTGGGCAGAGCAGCTCCAGTTACTCAAGGACAGTCCCCTGATGCTAAGTGTGGGAGCAAACCTTTAGGAGGACAGCACAGAGGACCTGGCGAGTGGGAGCACTGAAAGACACCACAAAGGGATTCTGAGGGGATCTAGGCAGAGGACAACAGTGTTCTCGTCATGTTTCTTGCTAGTGTGGGATGGTAGGAAACCCTCCAGATGACGTGAATGGATCAATTATGAAACAATTAACCGCTCAAAATCTTACTACAAAAGACAATTCCCACATTTTATTTTAATAAATTAAATAAATAAATAAATCTTTCCTGATGTATTAGGCAGCCTCTTTCCATGCAGAAGTCATTTGCGTATTCTTATAGGAAATATCAATCAGGTTCTTTGATCTATAAGGAACTTCTATGTTGCTAAGTTTTGTTTCGTTTTTCCCCCACACAATCTAACAGTTGAAAAAGCTTGCGAGGTGGGGAAATGTGCTCTCATTCAGTTCTGTGTTTTTCTGGAACAGAGTAATAAAAGTAAGATTGACGTCTTGCTGATTGTTTAACTGCCAACATTGCCACCTGCTATCTTGAGGCAACAAGCAGCCTTATTGGCACCCTTGTGCTTGGTGAGAAAACCAAGGGGTGATGAATAGCCAGTCTCTAAAATCAAACAGCGTGCACAGCAGTGGCTGGCACAAGATGAATTGCTTGCTAAGGAAATAGAATGGCGAGTTGAAGCTCTCAGACCATTGATCAAACTTGTTTGTAGCCAACAATCAGTGTTTTGCTTTTGGCTGCTAGAATCTCACTACCCTTCCTGGTCTAAAGGAAGCCAAGGACCCTTCATCTGTTTATACAGACCATGCGTAACTACAAACAGAACTGTACAAAGTCATCCCTTTGGAGCCCAGGCATCCATGTACTTCCCCCATATGAAAGCCAAGAAATGAATGCGTTCACTGTTTTTTATTACTCTGTGGGATCTTGCTACAGATTTACTAGTGGTATGACTTAACCTATATTTCCAACCTGAATATGGAAGAAAGTAATAAAGTCAGTAGATGCTGTTATTATTAACAAAAACTGGGATCTCTCTGACTCAATTCATGGATGGAGAAAGACCTAGACTCATCAATTTTACTTTACAGACTTAACTGGAAATTGATTAGCCCATCGAGTGGGTTGTCATACCTTGTAAGGTACACCTCAATAGAAGGGGTAAAATTCAGCATGCACAGTTGTTAAATGGCAATAGGCTAATATTAGTAAGAGAGAATATTTGCTCATGGTAACTGCTTCCATGAAAATCTCAAAATAAGGGCTATTTATTCTGAAGAGTTTGTGTCTACTTACTAATTGAGTAGGTATTGCACTATTTTCACAATGCTCTCCAGACATTTTAGATGGTCAATCCCTCCTTCTGTGACAAATCTGTATGTTTCTTTTTTCTCATGTCTCCATGCTGAGCATCCTCAGAAAAATCAAATTTGTATGTTTATATACTTATTTTAAAGTTATCATACCATTTGATTATTACTATTACATATTGACCCTTTTTTAGATTTTTGGAATCTTGAGGACAATTACTTCTGTCTTACCTCCTTACTTAACTACAGCCTCTCACAGGACACATTTAAATGTCTCAGTAAATGTATACCAAACAAAATGAAAAATATAAACCAAAGAATTGGAAGAAATTAATCCTCAAGCTCCTCTGAAGTGACAGGCAGAATTCTCAGATGAATCCCCTTGAGTGTGGACGGATGAGAATATGATGAGATAACACTCTTGTATTATGTTGTGTTATATAGCAAAGGAGATCTCTGAAGATACAATTAAGATGGTTAATTTTAATGATAGATGTTAATTACTCCAGATTTTGATTTTAATTACTTAGTATTTTGCAGATGTACTTGAAGTTATTGATCAGGTGACTTTAGGTAAATCAAAGCACAGATATCTGGGTGGGCCTGACCAATCACTTGAGCAAGAACAGAGGGACTTCAGTCTTAAAATCTCAAGGAACTGAATTCTAGAAACAATATGAAGATGAGCATCAGGTGAGGCAGCATCCTAAAGCAGCACCTTGATCATTCATGTGAGACTCTGAGAGAACCCAGTTACGTGGTGCTGCATTCCTAACCCACAGAAACTGTGAGATGATAAATTAGTATTGTTTTCAACATTGTGGTCAATTGTTACACAACAATAGAAATTAATGCACAGCCCTAAAACCAATCATTTAACGGGTAATTCTAAACAATTTTTAGATTGGGGCCAAGAATAAACACACTTTTGATTTGCTTCTTGTGGCTTTGTAATTTCTTCCGTTATAAAACAAGCTTCACGAAGGCTGGGAATTTGCATGATTCATTTATTGCTGTAACTTCAGAGCCAAGAATAGTGCCTGGCATATAGTAGTAGATTTTCATAAATATTTGCTAAACGAATCAGTGATTTTTTAATTGGATTAAATTGCTTGCTATATGTGATTGCTATATTGATTGCAGTGTGAGTAGGAAGGAAAAGTATAAAGCTGGGTCATTTTCCTTGAGGAATTTACATTCCATGATTTTTTTTTTACTGTAAAATAGAGATTAACACATAGAAAAGGACAATCTGAACAAGGCTGCCTTCTTTCTCCCCATGGACTATTGAGTGCTATAGAGGGAATGTCATGAGCATTGGAGTCAGACAAATTCGAGTTTGTACCCAGGTTCAGTGACTTACTGGCTGGCATTACATTGACAACCCCAGTTTCTTATCTATTGGTAGGGATTGGTAATATCTGCTTTGTAAAGTTATTCCAATATATTTACATGCAGGGTGATCAATACATAGAAACATTATTCTAGGACTGACAATGACTTCTGCTATATTTTATTCTTCATGTTTTCTTTTCCCCTTGAGTCAAATCAGTTTTTAAATGTGAATGGGCATTGTTTGGTTCTTCTTGGAAACATTATAAGTGTTATTTTAGCTCCATATCTATAAGATATTCTTTAAGGTAGGTCCCTGTTCAGGTCACTTTAGAGTTAAATCAATGTGGAACACAGATATTAGCAGAAATGCAGTGTGGCATAAGGGAGGACATACCGGACTGAGGATGTAGAAATGTGGGTTCCAGGCTCAGCAGCATGACCTTAGGCAAATGCTGCCACTTCTCTCTGCAGAAAACCCAAATGCCTCCCAAATAGGCTTAGAGTAAAATCAAAATTCTGATACTGGAAAAAGAAGGACTCCTATTCTTGGCCCTGAGCTTTAGAAGGCCTCACTCTGACCCTTCTTTGCCCATGCCCTTCCATGGGGAAATGAGTTTGGGGGCATAAAATCATGTTCCCACCTGGAATATGTGTCTGTCTTTAAGATCATATTCAAGGCAGCTGAAAATCAGACCTCAGAATTTCTGGTCCAAATGAGCCTAAACCCATTTCCAAGGATCGTATTGGTCCACTACCTTGAGTTGGTCCAATATGAAGCCACTTTCATGATTCCAATTCAGTGGGTGCCACTTCCCAAACTCTTTCCTCCCTCTGAGTTTGCTGTTTTCTCTGCCTAAGCACCATCCCTACCTCCACATTTCCCAGTCTGCCAACCAGAATGGATTGCTTATTCCTCAACTACATATGTTTCATATCTCCATGTTGTACATTGGCTGTTTCTTTGTCAGTCTGCCACACTAGACTGTAAGTGTATGGCCAGCAAGTTTTTTCCTTGTTCATGTTGGTATTCTGTACAGCACACAATTTAGTTCCTTGCATATATCAAAAAACCGGGAAAAATCTGGCAAATGAACGAATGGAAATTTTCTTGGGCCTTGGTTGCCTCGTCTCTGTAAAGCAGACTGTTACATAGATTTTCTTTAAAGTTCCTTCCAGATCTAACATTCTACAGTGCTGCATATGAAAATCTCATGGGCCGGGCACGGTGGCTCACGCCTGTAATCCTAGCACTCTGGGAGGCCGAGGCGGGCGGATCGTTCTGAGCTCAGGAGTTCGAGACCAGCCTGAGCAAGAGCGAGACCCCGTCTCTACCAAAAAGAATAGAAAGAAAATTAATTGGACAGCTAAAAATATATATAGAAAAAATTAGCCGGGTATGGTGGCGCATGCCTGTAGTCCCAGCTACTCGGGAGGCTGAGGCAGAAGGATCACTTGAGCCCAGGAGTTTGAGGTTGCTGTGAGCTGTGAGCTAGGCTGACGCCACGGCACTCGCCCCAGGCAAGAGAGTGAGACTCTGTCTCAAAAAAAAAAAAAAAAAAAAAAGGAAAATCTCATGAGTGTGGTGGCCAGAAAAACAATATTGAAATACACAATATAATAGACTCCTAGAGACCATTTAGATTGGAAAAATCAAAGCTAGTAAAGGGATTCCACCTACTACATCCTGGAAAACGGCTGCCTAGTCTTACTTGAACATATACAGCAATAAGGAGCTTGCCATCTTATAAATGAGTGTATACATTCCCCCTTTAGAAAACTGAATGATCATAAAGTGTTTCCTTATATGGTGTCTAGTCCAAGTATTCTTTTACCTCGACCAAACATTACTAGTTCTGTGTTCCTATCGTGATGTGGCATCCAGCCGCCACTACTTTCTTGCTCATGGTCCTCAGCTGAGCACATTTCCCTCATTCCACCTTCCAAATGCCATCTAACCAGTACTTAAGACAATGGAGTTAGGAATTCCCTTAGGCCCCTTTTCTTCTATTAAAATATCCCAGCATAACAGATTTAACATATTGTTTCTTTTGCAAGGGAAACACTGTTGGCTTGTATTGAGTTTACAGTCAAGTAAACCCTCTAGATTTTGTTCTTAGAAATTGCTGTTAAGCCAGGTGTCTCCTATCCTGTAGATGTGAGATGATTTTGGAGACCAATATTATCTTTTAGTTTCAGCCCAATATTCCAACCTGTCATAATATTTTTAAAACTTGATTCAGCCACCCATCATATTAACTGTCTCTCCCAGCTTGTGTTGGCCATAGATGTGATAAGCAGGCCCTCTTGTCTTCATTTGTCATCAGTAAAAGTGTTGAGCACAACAGATGGAAGCATAAAACCCTGAAGCATGTCAGCAGCATGCTGTGTCCCAAGCTGTGTCCTTTAAGATATTAGTTCCATGAGACACTAAAAACACCACACACTATATGCCCTTTCTTGGAAAGTCTCTGCAGATTATACATTATAAACCGATGAGTCTTGCAGTAATTGGGATAACTTCAATTAAATCAATATTTCCCAAGCTTATTTGTGTAAGGAAACCTGTTTGGCAGTTGTTTGGTTTGTTTGTTTTAACATAATGTCATATTCCTAGTTCATGGGATACACTTCATGACACACTCCCTTAAAGCCCCCATTAACATATTTAGAAATTTGCCATGAAGGACCCAAACTAAAGGATATGTAATTTCAAAAATTCATTTTATTCTTTATGAAGTTTAAGATGAGGCTTTTGTTGTTGTTGTTGTTAGTTTCCATGTTATTCATCATGATTCCTTAAAGATTGTGTTATTACAAGTTGTTTTAATACTCTGGACCATATTAATCTCACCATTAATTTATTTGTCTTATTCTATCTTGTGCCTCTTTTTCCTCTTTATATTTCTTTCAGTTCCAAAATCTTTCTCTCTATACAAAAGTTGGAAGGGAAACAATTATTAAGAATTTAGTGTTTTACTAATATTACACTGTCTCGCCCAGGCGAATTTGACTCTTCATGTTCTTTTCATTCTAGACAGAGCCAATTTTAATTTTTTAAAAAGTCATTTAAGCTTCACATTCTATTTTTGTGTGTGTGCTCCACAGCCCATTTCAACTTGACTCATGGTTCTTATGGGTTTATGAAATTTTCATTTTTGGTTACACATTGTTTATTCTTCTTTTTTATGTATCATTTTAAAATATGATCTCATCCC
>RJWJ010031973.1:0-18821 GCA_004363605.1 Indri indri
ATTTGAATTAGCTCCCACCTTTGAGGTCATGGGGAATCCAATCACACAGATAAGTTTAGTTAGACTTTGATTTACATGGGGATCTTGGAAAACACACACATACACAACCGCATACACACAGGACCGTACGAGTTTAATGAATGGCGTATTGCTGCCTTTGCATGCTTCTTTTTGCTTTTTAAGAGATCACTCAAACCTGGTTTCCTGTATATTTTCTGGAGACTCTATAACCATTAAAAATGGGACTTCCAACATGGTTTTAGGAGCGGGGGGCTTCTGTAGTACATAAAGTGGGAACCAGTTAAGTGCCTATCACCTGGTCACGTGCCCATTCCCCACTACATATTTCTGCAAGAAATCACGGTCTATAAAGTGAGCCTGTGTAAGTTCCAGCCTTCTCGCCTGTACTTTGGAACCTGTTTGTGTCTGTACAGATGGTCTCTGTCAGTAGGAATAGTCAGGGGGGAAAATGTAGCATAAGTGAACAAAATTAGCAAATGACAAAGCAAATAGAGAACAGCATACCACTTGACTGGGGGACAGATCTAGGGACTCTGAAATTTCCCAAGTAGTGGTGGGTCCCAGCAAGCAGAGTTGAAGGAGCTACCAAAGCATGGACTTCATAGGAGCAGGGAAATAACAGGAATCCAACAGTTCTGTGATGTGTATTCTCAACGCACTGAAGTAACCCCAGTGCTTTCATTGTGTTATGACTGCTCTTCCATTGTCTGTATTTGTATAAATTAAAAAGCAGTTCTGTCTGTACTGTATGAAATGAATTCATGCTGAACGAAATTTCAAAAAGTTCATGTAAAGAATGATTTCACAGCAACTATCATATCAGGCTCCTGGAAAATTGCACTTGAACTTCAGTTCCACCTCAGTCACTCAAAGGAATTTAAAAATTGGCTTCCAGCCATCCCTGTTCTTCAACATGCAGTTTCAGATATGCCTCAGTAACACAAACTTTAAAGCCTATTGATCGTGAGTTAAAATCTGCTCTACCCGAGCCTGGCTGCTAAGTGGACATCAACACCGAGTTCACAGTGCCTTGGTCAGGATTCCTCGGCATTCAGGAGCCTTGAAGAAGGCAGAGGGTAAAATTGCTATGAAGGAACCACTTTGAACTTTATGACAAAATTACAAGAAAAACTTTGAACTCTTGTCAGATGATAGCTGCTGTAAATTGTTATTCAAAGACATGTTTCCTATTTGAAATCTGAAGAGTCCCTTGGGATTGGGAGATGGGAATGTGAAAACGTGATCTCTCATAAACCATCTCCCTACTTTTTTGTCACTTTTTCCCTTTTTGTCACCATGCTGTTTGGGCGAGCACCATGTAGAGTAGTTAGAGAGTGAATTTTGGAATAGACAAACCCAAGTCTGGCTCCTGGCCCCTGCCGCTTAACTAGCTATGCAACTTAACCTCTCAGTGTCTCAGCTTCCTCATCTATGAAATGGGAATGTATTATCTAATTTTATGGGAATATATAACAATTCTATCCTCATAGGGTTGTTTTGAGGATTAAATGAGATAACACATGTAATGGGACTAGCACGGTGAGTGGCAAATAGTTATCGTATAATAAACACCAGCACTTAAAATATAAATAATAACAATCATTATTAGAAGGAGAGCTATGGGAGAAGGTATTGATTAAATGTTAGTGCTGATTGTGTTGAAACTCTGATGTGTTCAGTCTACCTTTGCCGGAGCATCTGGCAAGACTGTCATGCCTTATGTGACTCCCAAGCAGCTGCAAATGAATTTAATCTTTCAAATCAGACTCCATTTACCCATTGATCAATTTTAGGGATGACTTGTCTTCATTGTTATTGTGCTCCTGGACAGGAACCCCCAGCATTTAAGCTTCAACAGCGTCTTGTCTCCTGTCTCTTTCTGCCCCTCCCATCCTCAAGGGACAACAGGCCAGTGGTTTGACGTCTCCATTCTGTTTTTTCTCATGAGAAGTCACTTCCCCTTTCTTTGAAAGTTTAGTCAGGCATCACCTTTCCCAGGAATGCTGGCCAGGCTAGTCCAGTGTCCCTTTTCTCTTCCCCCACAAAAATCATGTCATCGCATGTCACTAGCTGGCTCTTTGTTACGTGGTACGGAAATGGCATATTTACCTGTCTGCCTCCCGGCTGGGCTGTAATCTCTCTGAGTGCAGGGATAGTGTATCATTTATTTTTGTATCCTCAGTGTCTAGCAAAGTGCACATACCTTTTATTGAACCAAACTAACCCATAAATAGCATTTAATGCACTGAATAATAAATCGGGAAATACAAATATAAACGTTGACAACAAAAACTGACATCCATTTGAGATATCTGAAAATGCCTGTATCCATGTAGTACAACACAAAGCAGGAAAACACATTTCTTTAGACTCAGGCACTTCTTACCTGAGTTGAAATGCAAACCTGATTCTCAAGTGTGTTTTCCCAACATCCTGCCCTTCCCTCCACACCCCCAGTTCAGGGCATACCCTGTGGGCTCATTTTCCTGTGCTTCCTCAGTGAACAAACCAGCAGGCCAGCATTGCAAAGACCCCGAGATGTAAAGATGCAGCGGGTGAGAGTACAAAGGGTGATTATCGTCACTAGCAGTTTGGCTGCCAGGAGCTCCCTGCCATGAGAAAAAGAGGTCGCTGCAGCCTCTGGGCTGGAGAAGAACTTCCTGACCCAAGGGCAGCTCTAAGCCACGGCCCAACTTCTGCCAGACTGGCTGCTGCTCCTCACGGCTGGAGTAGCTGTGCTTGTCTTTGTAGAAATTCTCCCATGGTGTCCCAAAAAAACCACGTGATAGAGAGCGTGAGAGTATTGGCCAACTCTTCAGGATGCAAATATGTCACCCTTGCCACCTCCCTTCCTCTTCTACCCCAAACGAATTAATTTGTTTTTAGTCTGCCTTATTTATATGTTCATTCATTCAGCAGGTGTTATTCTTTAGGAAGACATTGGGGATGCCAGGGTGAAGGGAATAGAAAAGATGCCTTCCTTCAGCTAGTAACAAGAGCTATGAAGAAACTGAAACAGACTAATAGGCTAGAGTGGGTAGGTGGGCAACCTTCAAGAAGGCAAACGTGGAAGGCTGACTGAAGAGAAGAAGCAGGCGTGTAAATATTGGCAAGGTGGTGGGGACAGGGGGTGATATCCCACATAGCGGGGACAGGAAATACCAGGAATCTGAAGGTGCGATGGCTTGGCGTGTTCCGGCCCGGAAATAAAGAAGGCCTTGTTGGCTAGAGAGTAAGGGGCCACGTGGAGTCTGGGACGAACCGCTAGGAGAGGTGAGATAAGAGAGGCAGCTCCTAGCCAGAGTGGGCAAGACAGGTAGGTCATCGCAAGGAGCTTGGATGTCTTTCTACACATGACGGGGAGCCACTGGAGGGTGCTGGGCAGGCGAGTGACACAACCTGATTCCTCTTTAAATTTTGCTTCTGGCTGCTGCGGAGGAAGGATGGGGACAATGTGGAGTAGACAGGGACGGTGTCAAGAGTGGAAGTAGGGGGACCAGCAAGGAGCTAGTTCAGGGAGAGGTGGTGGGGACTTAGATTAGGACTGTAGCAGAGGAAATAGAGAGAACTGGATGGTTTCCAGGCAAATTCCATTTCAGCTGTGTAGATGGCTCAGGCCCTTTTTCTAAAATATGCAACTACCTATAGTATGAATTTGGACTTTTGGAGAAACATCAAACCACTCAAAAAGGAAAAAAAAACACACATCCGGAGCATTTCATTTTTTTTTTTTTTTAATATTTGTATTGTGAGCTGGTTTCAATGTAACTTTCTTGGGATGCTCTCATGACACTCATTGCTGACCTTTGACCCCTCTGTCCTCTTTCCCAGGTCGTCCCATTCCACCTACATCCTCGTCTAGCCTCCTCCCATCTGCTCAGCTGCCTAGCTCACATAATCCTCCACCAGTTAGCTGCCAGATGCCATTGCTAGACAGCAATACCTCCCATCAAATCATGGACACCAACCCCGATGAGGAATTCTCCCCCAATTCATACCTGCTCAGAGCATGCTCAGGGCCCCAGCAAGCCTCCAGCAGTGGTAAGGAAACTCTGTGGTGTCTGAATGTGTGCTGTTTCGTGAGTGCCATTCTCAATTCTCCAGCAAAATGACAACTCTGAATCAAGGGCTGGGGAGAAGGTGGTGTGGGGAGCGTCACAGTGAAACGCATTTGTCGTTTCGTGGCATGACAGTTCCGAGATACATTTGCTGGAGGTCACAGTTACTGAAGAGGTTTTGCTTATCTTAACAGGGTTTGGGCCTCCTTCCGTGGAAGGCATTTGCCCACTGCTATGTGTGTGAGCATGCTGGTCTCAAAGCCAAAGAGCAGAGAGACACTGGAATGTTGAATTTTGTATTACTGTGGTTCTGGTCACAGGCGAGTGACCCTGGACACCCTCACACACCTGATTTGTGTGTGTCAGATCCCTTGTTTTTCAGAAGTTGGCTTCTGCCTTCTTCCTTGCTTGTTTAGATGATTTTTCGATTAAAATGTGTTCCCATAACATGAATACCAAATGTCTTGCCAAGTCTGAGATATTTAGGGGGTGACCTCTCCTATAACCCTCTGCTTGTACAGCTTCACTTGAATTTAACAAGCTGACCATGTGGTACTATGGTAAATACTCCCTCTAAATCCATGGTTTTCATTTTAGTTTTCATATTCACAGAACAGAGGGTCTGGACAAAGTTCTGTTCCACTTTTGAGGATTTTGTGGCCAGTGTCTCAACTCCCAGTCTCTATATCTTAGGTGAGATTGCTCTGGGGCCAGCAATAATCATGCCTTAGTTTGATGTCTCCTGTTGGTGATATGGTCACATGAATATGTGAACATAGGAGTGGGCAATATCTAGGGTTTAAGTATCCATGGCCCAAGGAGAGACATTTGCAGAAATTAATTGCTCCTGACCCAAAGGATTTGGAGCTATCTTCCGAATTGGCCACTCATGATGCTCATTGGCATATCCCATCAAAAGCAGTACAAAGCTTTCCATGCCAAGAGTGTTCCTTGACGAGGTTGTGTTTTGGCTCCACCCACTGCTGGCCTCAACCTCTCCAATTAGAGAGGACCTCCCAAATACATTTAAGATGACTCATTCTGGGGATGGAATGATGGACTGCTACTTATGATGGCCCATGCCCTTCTTCAAAGCCAAGCCTGATATATTTAGTAAACTCATATTCTTTTTCAAAAAAAATTACCTAATCAAATCTCTCATCAAATGAGCAATCCATTGTTGATATTATGAAGGCCTTTAATCTACCATAAATCTTTATTAGAACTCATCAGAGCTTCTAGTTTGAGAGAAATGTGATTATGGCACTCTTAAAATGACATTACATCATTGGGGTGATTGGTTTATCATTTGGAGAAGAGACATCAATCATAACTAGCATAACCACACAGTAAATGAATTCAACCTTTCTACCGCGGAACAATGACACTGTAATTGCTCAAAATCAGGCTTAAAATGAAATCGGAAAATGCTCTTTCTTCAAATATGATGTTAACTTAATGGAATATATTATGAAAAATCATGTTTGAGGAAATTCTATATAATTAAAAATATGTGGAAATATATTCCCTTTTTTCTTTCATCGGAACCTGATTTTAGCTACAGAGCCATTTTTTTGGCTGCCGAGATTGTGTTGCATTTAATTGAACTACCTTCACTTATGTTTTGCTGCTTTTTATTTCATACTATGTAATCGTGATGAATATTGTATTATGAAGGACAAGAGGCTTTTGAAATGAGGTGCACCTGCTGATAGCTTTTTAAAAACAATTATTAGAGAGAAAATGAGCTTTTAAAAACTATATCCTTTTATGCATATATGGATACCCAAGCAAAGATGATTTCCATAAGAGAGGTCAGTTCATATCTTGAGGCCATCTAGAATGTTTTCTTAGTGATAATGCAGTGCGTGATTTCTTTTCTTTCGGGCAGCACATCAGATTGTAACTTGTTGATAGGGTATTTTTGTTAGTGTTATGCCTAATCAAGACCTCATTTTGGTGGACACAACAGATCTGTGTGTTCAGAGTCAAACGTCCATTTTTCATCACTCACGCCAATTTGTTCAGCTCGCTTAAGACTGATAGCGATTTAAGCTTCAGTAACAGGAGAAAATACCACAGAAAATTTAAGGGTCCATTTTCATTCCAAACAAGAGCTGTGCTGATATGATTTTTTTTCAACTGAGGGGTAAAGACCCAGTTGTGCAATACCCTTGTTTT
This sequence comes from Indri indri, assembly GCA_004363605.1. NCBI lineage: Eukaryota > Metazoa > Chordata > Mammalia > Primates > Indriidae > Indri > Indri indri. The sequence continues at coordinate 6,261 of RJWJ010031973.1, forward strand.
CAGGGGGTACTTATCTAAGAACTTGTTAAAGCTCCAGCCAACAGGTGATCATTCAAAATTCTTGAGTCTGGTTTAGCTAAAATGAGAGCAAATTAAGTATGACTATGTGTGTGCTCACATCTCGGTGTATCTGCGTGTCTGTGTGTGAGTGTGTGTGTTTCTTGTGGAATGGATTTGGGGTCCAGGGCAAATTGGGGATTCTATCAAGATCTGAATGCAGTTGCCATGAATTTAAATTTGACATAAAGGATTGAAAATAGAGTTTGACACACAAGATGCGAAGTGCAGAGCTGTGCCTGAGCACTCTGAATTGAGTTTGATGAAAGGGGCTGAATTTTCCAGGAGGTGTCACAGCACAAACAAAGCGCCCATGTGTTTGGGTGTGTTGCGTTTAGCTGGTTAATTACACAGAATTTTTTATGTTGGTCTCTTGGCAGTAACCTTGTGTTCTGAGGATCAGGTACCAGATTGGTCTTTGTCTCTTTCTTAGGTGATATAAAACACCTTCTAACAGGTTCAGCCCATACACAACAGTAAAAAATTATTTCTTCCTCTCCTGTTATTGTTGCCCTTGTTATTTGATGTTGGTGAACCCCATCATTAGAAGAGCCACAGCACACAATTCCTGCACAAGGAGCCCCTTTTCTAAAGAGACAAACTGGACATAAACTATAGGAACTAAAATGTTTTTGCCCAACATGAAAACCTCCTGAAAACAACAACAAAGCTTCACCTTTATGGCTTGACTGTCATTATTTTCTATGACTACAATGTATTCTTTAGTGGACAGTACTAAAACCTTGCCACCTTTGAAGCCAAATTGCTCTAACCCTCAATCTATGCCAATTGAGCAGATACCCAGGTACAGTTAGTGAGATGCTTACGAGAGGTGTTTCTCTCCCCCCGAAGCATCTTCTTTCAGATAGCTGAGCTCCAGCTCGTGGCTTATCCTGTGTTCTGACCTGCTGCCAGAACAGGTTAGCTCCAGAGATGTTTCTTGTATGCAGAAGCATAATTTCAGATCCTCTGAAATAACTCATCGGGATCCCAGAGGCAGGATAATGGAGGCTCCTGCAGATGGAAGAATGAGACTACCTTCCAAATCAGAGTAGAGTTTGCAGTTTGCTATCAGCATATGACGCAGGAAATATATGGGCAGCCATATTATATCTAAAAGCACTGGCTTACCTCCCCCCTACAAAAGGTTGAAGTTTAGTTTTCTTTAGAGTCTAAATAAAAGGGGCTTAGAACACTCATTCATAACACCAAACTCTGTATAAGAAAGGTAACCAGGGTGCTTCTGCCAGGACTCCTTTGTGGCAAAGGAGTTATCCTGGCCAGAGAGTCTCCATTTGTAACTGAGCACATTGAAGGTGCCCTAATGCTTTCTTAAAAAGCAATGCCTTCGCTAATTCTAAATGAAAATAGTACATCAAAATCAGCAAGCTTCAGAGTTGCCTAGGGTGGTCCAAGAATTCAGTTGCCTGGTTAATTTAATAATTTAATGTTAAGTAAATGTTATCTTATTTATCTGGCATTACAAAGCAAAAGAGCTTTATTCATTCATTCATTCATTTCTTTTCTTGCACCTCCCCCATAATTTGTGACAGCTTATAACTATTGTTTTAAAAAAAAATACTGTCTGGGGGATGGACACACTTCAAGTTCTGACTCGGGTAAGGCAAAGGCAATATATGTAACCTAAACATTTGTACCCCCGTAATATGCTGAAATAAAAAATTAAAAAATAAAAATGAAAACTTACCAAAATAAAAGTAAAAAAATAAATAAACAAATAAATAAAATACTCTAAAACTATAATTAGGTGTTATAATAAGGGTAAAGAAAAAAAATCTAGGTGGAAAACATGCATATATGCTCAGATATGTAAAGTCCCGTTCCTTTATTTAAGATAGACAGAAAACTTGATTCCGAGTTTCCTAGCGATCAAAGCAAAAAGGGAAACACAAAAAGAACAAGATGCAAACACCCATGAGATAAAAATAAGTCAATACTTCAGGGAAATTCTGTGAAACCTCCAAATGAGGCCAGAAAGAAATTTCTCATGAAGGAGCTCATGTGTATGTATACCCAGATGACTGAATTCTCGGTGACATCACATAATACGTATGCTAATTTCCTGTCAAAATTTCTTGTAACCTCTCTCTGAGTAAGCAATAGAGAGCACTTGCAATTTAAAAACAGTCATACAAAGGTCTAAAAATTGCACAGTCCAAGGGTAAAACTGGACTTGATCCATAGATAAACCTTAGTTCTATGAAAGGACCATGTAAACTGCATGTCCTGTAGGCAATAGACCTTAAATATCATTGCCCATAACTGGATTCTGTGGGAATGAGCAGACTTTGGGGTTACAGTCACCATCCGGAACCTGAAAAGCAGATGTTCTATGTCACAGATTTGTCCTGACAGCCATATAGAGGTTAGAATTGCCATCCTCTCATGAAAACTAAGGCACCTCTCCCTCCCCAGGCCCCGACCACTGTCCGTGGGGCGAGATTTAGGGCGAAGAAGAGGGCAGCCCGCAGAAGTAGACATTTTTATGTTAATGAAACTTCTTCCCCTTATATATCTTAGGTTTTAGAAAGAAATTTTTGTCCGATATGTTATAAATTTTCTTGCCTTCCTAAGCAGATTACGCCCATTGTAATTTAATTTAATTTAGGATCCCCTGAATAGCTCACAGCAATTATTATGCACACGATGATGGTACTGTGCTGATAATACTATCTCTTTTTTTTTTTCAAAAGTCTTTGTAGCGTCATGTGGTTGTTTATCCCACTTCTCCGAATGTTCTGCATTTTAACTTCTTATTGTTCTCTTTATAGGCTTTGCTTTCTCCTCTCAGCTTTCCTCCCCTCTGCAAGGACCTCCGCTGTAGTGTCCCTGGTGGCAGATTCACAGTAGATGCTCAATAAGTATTTATTAAATAATAAATGAATCGATGTCTGTAGTAACCACCTTTTATTTTCCACTCCTGATTTGGGGGGGCAGGAAATCAAATTCAAACATCATTCACTTTCCCAAGTCAGATTTGTTTTGTGCATAAGCCTCCTGGTTCCAGGGCCTTCCCTGGATGTGTGGGTCAGATGTTCAGAGATACCTGCAGCCACTTCCTGGCACCCAGGCAGGTTTGGTCCCAGCTGCCTCTCCTCCCTAGGGGTTCCTAGCCCACGGAGCAGTGCAGGCTGAGTCCAGAATGCTATCTTCAGTCTGTGCAGGGCACAGAGACGCCCTCACTCATGCCCCAAATGCAGAGCCACTCAGGACCCGCCTCTTAGCTCACGGCGCTTTTCCTCCCTCGGCGCTAGCTATGATGCTAAGCACTTAATATACCTTTCTTCGTTTACTTTTATTTAATCCCCACCACATCCCAATGCAGTAAGGGTGATCATCATACCCATTTTATAGATGAGAAAACTGTGGCGCAAAGAGGTTAAGTCACTTACCAAAGTCACAAAGTTGGGAAGTGAAGGACCTAGGAGTCAAACCCAACCTTCCTCGTGGCAGAGACTTTTCTCCTTGCCCCTCTGTTAAATGTTAACCTCAAAATATTTGTGTGGCTTATTGAGAAAAAAAACAATGCATTGTATTAAAACAAGGCCTTGTATTAAAGAGCACAGGTTACAAGTTTTAAAGTTTGAGAAAAACTAAATGCAGCATCACCAAATACCCTCTACCGCCACTGCTTGGCAAGCACACATCTCCCTGGACCCTTCCCCTGGAGATTCTGATTCAGTAAGTTCAGGAGGGCCTAAGGAACTCTGTTTTTGCTGTTCCCTTCGGGTGATTCTTGTCATCTGGCAAGTTTGGGAAGCATTAATGTAAGGGGACAGCTCTGAAGTGGAAGTTGGAGAACTTGGGTTTTCTACACTCTATCCCTAATTCATAGCATGATTTTTGGCAAGTCATTCAAACACCTGGGCCTCGGTTTCCCTACCTGTCAAGATCGGGCTTTGGCTTTCTCTAAGCTTCCTTCTTGCTCAAATGTTCTGTGTTTGTAAGCCCTTGAATCTGGTGGGACCAGGCTGTCCCGACGTTAGAGGCTCCCCAGCCTCTCCCCTGGGTAGCGTGGATTTCACCCCACTATCTGGGACATTGACAAAATTAAGACCTACACAGTCATGCTAGGCAGATCCTTGCAGCTTACCTGCAGAAGGTGAGAAGAGTGGTTCGGGGTACTATGACACTTGGTTGAAAATGTTGATGTCATTCCCATGAAAGGGAGAGAGCACAGCTCCGCCAAATGAGCCTCGGTTCCCAAAGACACTCACTTCAGCTTTGGCCTTTTAAGGGTCTCCCACCTTGAGAACGGGGAACAAATAGTCCTCAGGACTCTCTCAACACAGTGAACGTGCCCAGCGGCGTAGCAAACAGAGATCAGACCTTTCCTTCTTTTCCTTTGTGTCTTCCTACGGCACATACACACACCCATACTTACGTATGTATTCTGTAGGTCCAGCAATTTCCAGCTCAGCTGGGGTGGGGCTTGTTCTTCTGCACCATGGTACAAATGAACACACAATCAAGATGGACAGGTAATTCCTTCGGAGATGTGAAGCATGGAAATGACAGACGGCAGAGAACTGCTCCTTCTCAGCAAATAATCTTGATATTGACAAAAACTCCAGAGTCGATAGGCATTGTGTACCTTCCACCTCTCCATCTCTGTCCCTGGCTTCTTGGTACATACAAAAAGACATCCTAGGCAAGTCCAGAGACTGGGAGCTACACGCAATATCTTAACAGTCTCCTGCCCTAATAATTATTACCCGGGACTGCAGCTTCTCCCAAATTCCCTTAAAGACTACATTTAATTCTAACTAGCTTCTTGTATAATATTCAATAGTCATTTTTAAAAGTGTCCCCAGTTGTGGTTAGAGATAACTCAATTCTCTGCTGAATCAAAGGATGCATTTATTTTACCAATGGGCAGTTTCAACAAAAATTACAGCCCCCCCACCCCCAGATAAATCTCTTAGATCCATCCCAACAATAATAATGGAGAACACACTCTTAAGAGTGTAGACTCTGAAGTCTACGCTACTTAGATTCAAATTATACCTCAAACACTTTGTAACACTATGATCTTGAACAACTTACGTAATCTATGTCTCAGTACTTTTATCTGTAAGACAATAGTAAATATCTACAAGTCCTAAAATTGTTATGAATATTGAATGACAGTCTGATGCATCTAAATATCTTAAAAGAGGCTTTACACAATTGGACCAAAGATTGGGTTTGATGTTACTTACTTTTTAATTTAACAAACAATTTTTTATTTTGTAAAATATATATAACATGAACTTTACCATTTTTTCACTAATATTTTTAAGTGTACCATTCTATGGCATTAAGTACGTTCACATTGCTGAACAACCATCACCACCATCCATCTGCAGAACATTTTCATCTTCCCCAACAGAAACTTTACACCCAATAAGCACTAACTCCTTTCCTCTCAGCCCCTAGCAACCACTATTTTATTTCTGTCGCTATGAATTTGATTACTCTAGGAACCTCATGTAAATGGAACCATACAATATTTGTCCTTTCATGATGGGCTTATTTCACTTAGCATGATGTCCTCAAGTTTCATCCATGTTGTAGTATGTGTCAAAATTTCCTTCCTTTTAAGGCTGAAAAATCTTTTCTATTATGTATATACCACATTTTGTTTATTCACTCATCCATCATTAGACACTTCATAAATAATGCTGCTATGAACATCGGTGTACAGATCTCTGTTCTAGGACCTGCTTTGACTTCTTGTGAATATATATCCAGAAGTGAAATCCCTGAATCATATAGTAATTCTATGCTTAATTTTTTGAGGAATCACCATATCATTTTCTATGGTGGCTGCACCACTTTGCATTCCCACCAGCAATGTACAAGGGTTCCAATTTCTCTATGACCTCCCCAACACTTGTTATTTTCTGGTTTTTTGATAATAGCCATCTTAATCAGTGTGAAGTGGTATCTCATTGTGGTTTTAATTTGCATTTCTCTGATGATTAGTGATGTTGAGCATCTTTTCATGTGCTTGCTAGCCATTTGTATATCTTCTTTGGAGAAATGTGTATTCAAGTTCTTTGCCCAATTTTTAATCGAATCGTTCAAATGGATCATTTATTTTTTATTGTTATTGTTGAGTTGTAGGATTTTTTTGATAAATTTAGGGGGTACAAGTGTTTTTTGTTACATGGATAAATTGTATCATGCTGAAGTCAGGACTTGCAGTGTATCCATCAGCAGAATAGTGTACATTGTACTTGGTAGGTGGATTTCTATCCCTCACCCACCCACCATCCCCTTTCTTAGTTTCCAGTGCCATTACTGCTCTTTATGACCATACATGTCTTTTGTTTAGCTCCCACTTACAAGTGAGAACATGTGGTATCTTTTTCCATTTCTGAGATACTTCACTTAGGATAATGGTCTCCAGTTCCATCCAAGTTGCTGCAAAAGACATTATTTCATTCCTTTTTATGGCTGAGTAGTACTCCATGATAGATTAGTTAGATAGATATAGATAGATAGATAGATAGATAGATAGATAGATAGATAGATACCACATTTTGTTTATCCACTCATCACTTGATAGGCACTTAGGTTGATTTCATATCTTTGCTGTTGTGAATTGTGCTGTGATAAACATTCTGATACAGGTATCTTTTTGTTATAATGACTTCTTTTTCTTTGGGTATATACTCAGTAGTAGGACTGCTGGTACAAATGGTAGGTCTACTTTTAGTTCTTTGAGGAATCTTTATACTGCTTTCCATAGTAGTTGTACAAGTTTACATTCCACCAACAGTGTCTAAACATTCCCTTTTCACCACAACCACACCAACATCTATTATTTTTTGACTTTTTAATAATAGTGATTCTGACAGCAGTAAGGAGGTATCTCATTATTGTTTTAATTTGCATTTCTCTGGTTACTAGTGAAGTTTAGCATTTTTTCATATGTTTGTTGGCCATTTGTCTATCTTCTTTTGAGAAGAGTCTGTTCATGTCTTTTGCCCACTTTTTTGTGGGGTTATTTTGTTTTTTCCTCCTGAATTGTTTGAGTACTTTGTAGATTCTGTATGTTAGTCCTTTGTCAGATATATAGTTTGTGAATATTTTGTCCCATTCTATAGGTTGTCTGTTTACTCTGTTGATTATTTCTTTTGCTTTGCAGACACTTTTTTAGTTTAGTTAAGTCCCATTTATTTATTTTTGTTGTTGCTGTATTTGTTTTTAGGGTCTTACTCATAAATTCTTCACCTAAGCCAATGTCTAGAAGAGTTTTTTCTACATTTTCTCCCAGAATTTTTGTGATTTTAGGTCTTACATTTAAGTCTTTAATCTACTTTGAGTTAATTTTTTGTATGTATTGAGAGATAGGGCTCTAGTTTCATTCTTCTGCATTTAGTTATACAGTTATCCCAGCACCATTTATTGAATAGGGCTTCCTTTCCCCAGTGTATATTGTTATCTGCTTTGTCAAAGATCAGATGGTCTTAGATACATGGTTTTATTTCTGGGTTCTCTATTCTGTTCCATTGATCTGTGTGTCTTCATTTATACCAGTACCATGCTATTTTGGTTACTATGGCCTTGTACTATAATTTGAAGTCAGGTAATGTGATGCCTCCAGATTCGTTCTTTTTGCCTAGGATTCCTTTGACTATTCGGGGTCTTTACTGGCGCCATATAATGTTTTTAGATTATTTTTTCTAGATTTATGAGAAATGACATTGGAATTTTTATGGGAATTGCGTTGAATCTATAAATCACTTTGGGCAGTATGGATATTTTAACAATGCTGATTCTTCTGATCCATGAGCATGGATGTTTTTCCATTTGTTTGTGTCATCTCTGATTTCTTTCTTTAGTGTTTTATAGTTCTTCAATTGTAGGAGTTTTTATATATTCTGGATATCAATCACTTATCAGATATATGATTTGCAAATGTTTTCTCCCATGCACTGGGTTGCTTTTTCATTCTGTTGACAGTGTCCTTTGATGTGAAAAAGTTTTTAATTTTGGTGTGGTCCAACTTCTCTTTTTTTTCTTTTGTTGCCTGTGCTTCTACTGTAATATAAAAAACACTTTTAAGGGCTTGTTCTATGATTACCATTGTTTTTATGATTTTTAAAAATGGTAATTCATTTAATCCTCACCGTTGAGAAAGAGAAAGGCAATCTTTGTGCTGGGAACAGGCCTGACACTAACATCTAGGTTTCAGTGCTATTAGGAGCTAGACTGTCACTCACAGTCAGGTCATGGTGTTCTCTCATTGAACGTAAAATCTTACAAAATACCAACACTCACTGAGGCCATTCCCTGACTATGATGAAGTGAGATAAAATGCCAATAAGATGGTATCATGATTTTGCCTATTAATAAAAACAGACATGTCACTGTCCAGACCACAAAATGCAAAACATCCCCCTCTCCAGGCTAAAATGAGTGGGTGCTGTTTCTATAATATTCCCAGTTTTAGCCTTCTCTAGTCAGCTCTTTTTATAGATCAAATATATTGAGATAACAGATCATGGAATCATATCCACTCTCTGATAGTACCAAATACAGAGTGAACCCATTTCCTTGAACTTGCCCTAAAAATCACTTAACACAAGTCCTTTTTAACACTCTTTTACTGAAGCACCTTATGACGCCCATTGTGTCTTCTCCCTCGTTGCAATGAGTTAATAAACTTTGCTTGGCCACAGTGTGCTCCTTCCTAGTGGTGTTTTGTCTGGAGGACATTGACACCATCATGCTGTGAGTTGGGATTATTAGTATTCCTGTTTTACAGGTGGGAAAACTGTGGCACAGAGAGGTTAAGTAACTTGCCTGAGGACAGATAACATAGTTATGAAGCAGTACAACAAGAACTTGACCCAAAGAAATCAGTCTCCAGAGTGATAAGTATATATTAATAGAAATTTAAGTAAATTTTAAAAAGTCAATTCCAGGAGAAAAATATGTTGAAAAAGTGAAAAGTAGTCATCATTTACTACATGGCTCATCTCTGAATAGCACTTACATACCAATAACAAAGTAAACATTGAATAATGATCTAAGTGTTATATCAGAAAGCTGGGGGATGAAAAGGGGACATATGTAGCCTGGGCATATAGAGGAAAAATCCTGGACCTATATCTTGTGTAGTTAGAAGTTACTAGATAATGCCTAAAATTGAAAACACAAGAAATAGCAGCAAAGCATGCTATTTATAGAACTGGAGATAAATACCAGAATAATCAGCTAAAAAAGGTAAATGTGGTTGCTGCTGGGGAGAAAGAAATTGGTGGTGATGAAAAAAGATTGTTATTTTTGAAATAAACCTTGTAGAACTATTTGATTCTTTAAACTATGTGCATTTTTTTGATGAAAACATTTTAAAAGAAAGTTATAAGATTGGACATGCAAAACACTTAATATGATGTTAGAACCCCCAAATGGAGTTTAATCTTCTCAAATGTATTTTTATTCAACAAATATGTATTGATCGGGGACAATGTGTTTGAAATGACATCAGGTAGCTGTGAACTCAAATAGCTAGGCACTGGGGCATTTGCCTCAAATCCATAGATTTATCTATATCTGCCTCTGTTGATTAGCAAGCCCTGTGGAACCCAGCTTAGGATGGCATGAGAACATAGAAAATGCCATGATTACTGTCCCTCCCCACTACTAATCCAGTATCCAGCTAAGCACAGGTCCCATCTTTTCTCCAAAGCTTTCCCGACCAACTCAACCCAACTAGAGCTTTCTCTTTTCAATATTGCAGAACAGTCTTATAGTCTACCTTATTCAATTTTGCACCTCATTACATTCTGATTTGTAATATTCTCTTGGTGTTTCGTGCATATAAGTCACTTGTGTCGACATTAAATTGTCACCACTTAAAGACAAGGGTCATTTCTTTGGTCATTTTGCATCACTTAGCACATGGTTCAAGTTGAGATAAGCTCAACACATCCTTATTGATCTAGCTTTAAAAGGACCATGGTAGACCAGGGCAACAAAAAGGTGACTGTCCCCACTAAGGCTTTTTGACTTGGGCCTTGTGACAGCAGGTCATTGTAAAGTTTTTAGATCTGAGACCATCTGTGATTGTGTGTGTGAGCTTGATTACTTTTAGAAAGAACAGAAAAGGTACCAGAGGGCATGGTGAGAAAGATGTGTTTATCTAATCTGCTGTCTTCCTTAGAAGGGACAGAGAGGTGTATATCCAAAGGAATAGTTCTCTCTTCATTCTTTCAGTAGCTGCTCTCCTGAGTTGATGGTGCCTTTGAGATAGTTGCCTCCATTGAAATGTTTATAGGCGTACAGCCATAATCAGGGAAACTACCTAGGGAATGCATGGGCTTAGCATCTGTATTGGTTTCCTAGGGCTGCCTTAACAAGGTACCACAAACTAGACAGCTTAAAACAGCAGAAATGTATTCTCTCACAGTTATAGAGATTAGAAGTCCAAAATCAAGGTGTTGGCCAAACCCTGCTCTCTGCAAATGCTCTAGGGAAGAATGCTTCCTTGCCTCTCCTAATTCTGTTGGTTGCTGGCAATCCTTGGCATTGCTTTTGGTGTGGCAGCATAACACCAATCCCTGCCTCTATCTTCACACGGCCATCTTTTTTGTTTGTGTATCTGTGGGTCTCCAAATCTTTCTGTCCTTATAAGGATACCAGTCATTGGATTTAAGGCTCACCATCATCCAGGATAAATGCATTTGAATTAGATCTGCAAATAGGTCAGAAAATCCAAATAAGGTCACATTCGGAGGTCCCAGAGCTTATGAATTCATACCTTTTGGGGGGACACAATTCAACTCACAACAGCATCCAACTGATTCCTTAACAGAATAGAGCTACTAGATGTAGCTTCCTATGTCACCTCTATTATTGATCTCGCCATGCTCTTTGATTGCTTTCACCGCTAGATTTAAGTTCTTGAAGACACAAATCATATCTCCCAAAATAGAACGCATTTTATTCTATGCATTTAGCAGGCACTCGGTCTGGTATACAGCAGATGCTCAATAAATATTAGGTGAATGAACAACTAGTATTTGAAGTCAAAGGATGGAGGAAAAGTGTGCAGCGGGTATTTTCAATTTCCAAAGAATGGTCTAAGGAAATAGTAGGGGCAGACAGTATATAGAGGGGGCCCCCACCTGCTCCCTCATTCTGTAGCAGGACAGACAGAATGAAGAAGGCATTTCTGGATGAGGGCATAGAGCAACATGAATGGCAAAGAAAGCCACATGCAAGCAAAGAAAAGCAATGCAGTTAATATTTAAACTCTAGAATCGGAATAAACCAGTAAAGTACAGAAAAACTATTTTTTGTAGTGCTTTAAAATTCCAGCACCAGCCTTCCTTTTGATTCCCCCAGGGCCAATACCAGCTCTCTCTTTTGTCATTTTCCATCAAAGCTTTTGTTTTGCCATTTCTGTTGCTTATTATCCTTACTCCTTTCTGGTGCTTGTAAAGCCAAAGATGAGGGGGCACGTGCATTCTTGGTACGGAAGCATTTAGGCAGTTATCACTTAAATTAATGTTTTCTGCTAGAGTTGTATTTTAGTGGAAAACAATAATTGTTTCTAAGACAGCATCTTGGAGTTGAACCAATTCTATCAGTGAACACTCAACCATGGGAAGCTAACAATAAAAGGCAATGATCAATCGCTCTTTTCTTTCCCTTTTCCACCCCAAAGGCAGACTTTGCATCCCTTCCCTTTAAAAAAGAAAAAGAAAAGAAAAGAAACTGATGATATAGCATCTTTTCAACACCTCAGCAGAACAGTCAGAGCCCCTATAGAAAAAGACCCCCTAATTTATCTTTATCACACTTTCCCACCCCTCACCCTCACTTAGGATTTACGGAGATGATTTCGTGCAACTTATGGCCTTACAAATCCATTTTTGAATTGTGTGGATGTCCAATGTGGACCGAGGGGTGGAGCACAGGACTCTTTTCCTTCATGCCAGCTCCCCAAATAGTTCCACAATGCAATCGGTGGCATTCACACTTGACTGGAATCGCATTTCAATCTGTTCCATCTGATTGGATACTGTGTTTTCTTCCCGTCTGCAGTAATGGAGCACTCGTTCCCAGTATCCAAGGTTATTTTCATCTGCATGACCTTTTGCATCTCCCCAGGGTGCCTCGCCATTACCCAGCCCCACAATACACACACACACACACACACACACACACACACACTTTTACTGTGCCTGCTTCGGATAGTGCTTTACATGTTGCTCTCTCTGCAGTAACTGTTGTCTTTGATACATTTCCATGAGCGATTTTGTTGCTGTAAAGGGGCAGTGATCCTTACTAGTTTACGCCTCTCCCTATTTCTCTGTAGTTTATTCTCATGGTCTTCCCAGTCAGGTCAAGCAATTTGCTTTAAAAAATAGAAAGAGATAGGATGGGACACCACCTATTTAAGATATTATTAGGATGCTAGTTTTATGTTTTCTTTTGCTAACCTGTGTACCTCCTCGTGAAAACTGAAAACTAGTTAGAATA
>RJWJ010031974.1:0-18834 GCA_004363605.1 Indri indri
GGGGGCCGGGCAGGGTGTCCAGTGAAGGAAGAGAGAAAAAAGTCTTGCCAAACCACGTCGCCAGGAGGAACCTGTCCTGCCGATGGCGCCGTCTACTCAAGCTCTGGGCTTAGCTGAAGATGCCTGGAATGACCCCCTCCGAGTGGGGATGGCCATCCTTGTCTCAACCGACACTCTGGAATCTTCTTCCCTTTGTTCTCAGGCCAAGGCTCAGCCCATGGGAGGCAGAGTGGGAAATCCAACATCAATCCCACCTCCGCTCACGGCCTGGGCGACAGACACACGGTAGCAGACACAGGTCTGAACAAGGATGTGAAGTCACAACAACCAATCAGCCTTGCAGGTCAGGGAGAGACATCATCCCGGCGTGACAACCTTCCAAGAGGGAAGGCAGGACATTTCTCCCAGTCCAAGGCGATGATGACAACGAGAGTGAGAACGTTTCCTTCTCCCTGGAGAGAGGCGAGGACACGGGTGAGCTGAGACCCACCTTCGTCCAGCTCTCCAGGAAGCCCTGGTGCCTGCTTCCTTGGGGCCACAGAGGAGATGTCCATCGCCAACACTGTGTAGGGAAGGACTGGCCCATCGTGCAAGAGGGGAGCAGGGATCCCCATGTCTCTACAGAACGCCATTGCAGGCAACGCATGGCTACCTGCCTTCCTCCCGAAAGCCCCCACTGCCCGATCCCACACCAAGAAAGGGAAAACAGGGCAAGCAGGAACCTCCCGGAGAAGGACTGAGGCCACCGCAGAGCAGAGCCGTCGGAGGCTGCGTAGGTGGCTGCTTTAAGGCCAGGTCTGCAACTGCCAGCCCATCACCTGGGTCCCCCTGCCTGGCACGTGTCCTGTGCCCGGGACCCCTCTCTGGCACATTAACAATCTGCGTATTCATTTATCAGCAGCACATTCCGAATCGTATATTTACGGCGCAGTGCACTTCTCATAGCTGAAAATTAATGAACATGCCTTTCTCATAACAAACAAGCACCTGGCTGCATAGTTAGTAATCGGAAACAGATTTATTTTTATTAGTGTATATGTGGGCAAAATTTCTATCTTAAAAAAAAAAAAGCTCTGCTGAAGTTTCAGTGATAGGAATGTAGGCTGCCCGCGGACCCTTCTGTTTCATAAACTTCCACTTCTAATTCCCCCCACGATATTTTCACGTCAGGTATAGCGATAACGCCCTTCAATGGAATGAGATCATTTGTCGTGAGGGTCACTCATCTCGACAAGGCAAGTGCTCTCAGTCCCCGCCCTGCACTAACCACCCTAGGAAAACTGAGTTTCGCGGGCGATAAAAAGAATAGAGAAATTCACGAGTCTACGGTTTCCACCCATTTCTGATTCTGCCCCCGGTGAAGTCTTTACTAACAATTGCACTTTGGATCAGATACGGAGTCGGAGCCAATCTACACATCTAAGTCACAGCGCGAAGCCTACAGGTGAGGACATGTACCGTATCTGGGATTCATGCTGCGGGAGTGGATTTCAGCTGCTTCTGCCACAGAGGCAAAAACGAAACAAAGTAACTCTGTGAGATGATGGATATGTTAATTTGTTTCACTACAGTAACCTTTTTCTATCTATATGTATCCTATAACGCAACATTGTAACACCTTAAATATACACAGTAATGTTTAAGTAAATAAATGAAGCTTAGCAACTTGACTTGCCAGTCTTGCCCTTCCAGGTTCAGTTACTTTTGGAAAAGATTTCACTCCAGCCATTAAAAATCACAGTGCACACACGCTCGCCAATTTGGTCACCAAGGATGGGCACAATTACTGCTTGGTTTGCTGGGCGCCCTGGTCAAGTGTAATCAACGGGCTGACGGGACCTGAGCTTGGAAGCCAGACTCGCCTCTTTCAGGGAAGGGCTTTCCCCTGCCAAAGCCAGGGCAGCTCCATGCTTTGTCACAGGCCACTTAGGAATTCAGCCAGCACTGCCCTCTCCGCCTGGCCCACCTCAGCCACCTTCTCGCCCTCTCTGTGGGCTGCAAAGACTCAGGCAGCCCCACGTCCCGTATAATTAAACCAACGCGGCCTCACACCCAGGCTTCCACGCCACATGGCAGAACACTTAATTTAGCTCCCTTAGTCAAATTAACTTGGAACTCAGTTTTCTTTTCAGCAGAATGGGGCCCCACTCTGAGCAGGCCCCAGGTATGCCCCAGGCAGCGGGACTGATGAGTCTATAACAGAAGGTAGAGACGAGCCTGAGCAAGAGCGAGACCCCGTCTCTACTAAAAATAGAAAGAAATTAGCTGGACAACTAAAAAAAATATATATATATATAAAATTAGCCGGGCATGGTGGCGCATGCCTGTAGTCCCAGGTACTCGGGAGGCTGAGGCAGGAGGATCGCTTGAGCCCAGGAGTCTGAGGTTGCTGTGAGCTAGGCTGACGCCACGGCACTCTAGCCCCATGACACAGTGAGAGTCTGTCTCAAAAAAAAAAAAAAAAAGGTAGAAGAGTGAGGGCAGGAAAGATCCTGCCCCGTCTTCGCAGCCACAGCTGTTCTGCCTCCGGGACGGGCCACCTGCCCAAGCTGCTTCTCCTTCCAAAGCCACCGAGGCAGGGCCCTGCAAGCAAAGCCAGAGGTGCCACCCCATGACTAGATCATAATTTTCCCCTCTGGTTCCCCTTTTCTCCATAAGGTTCTGGACACTCGGGGTCATACCTTGGCTTCCATGGGCAGTCAGCGAATGGCCACGTAAAGGACTCTGAGACACCGGCCCTGGGAGGGTCTGGTCTGTGGGGTGAGGGGAGCTGATGGCCTGGTCCCCTTTGCCGGGCACAGCGCCAAGGCCCCGCTCCTCGAGAACGCACCATGGGAGATGCTTCTCACACTCTTTCATTTAATGGATACGTATTTGCCACTTACACTCTGTGTGCTGGGGATACGCTAAAAAGCAGAACAGACAAGGCTCCTGCCCTCATGAACCTTGAAGTCTCTGGGGGAGGAAAGACACTAATCCAGTAATTACCCAGATAACTAAAAGTGATCCTAGCCCCTCAAGGAAAAAGCACGGCGATTCCGGGTTCATGGTGCCCATGACCCCGTAACACCTGGTGGCCTGTTTTCCTCTTGCTGCTTTCACCTACGGAGTCGAAAGATTCAGGACACTTTAGCTTGAAAGGCTCATATTTGCTATAATTTTAGCTTCCTCTGACTGAAGGTGCTTTGAATGGTTCTCCTTTCGTTTTGTCTTATCTTTTATGAATCTCGTATCCTTCTTACCACCTTTTCTCTGCAGTAATACCTTTTTAGAAATTTTTCCTTAACCCTCTTTCTCTGTTCTTTACACTTGAAAACTAGAGCACTGTCGGATTTTTATCTTTTATTTATTTATTTTGAGACAGAGTCTCACTCTGTTGCCCGGGCTAGAGTGCCGTGGCGTCAGCCTAGCTCACAGCAACCTCAAACTCCTGGGCTCAAGCGATCCTCCTGCCTCAGCCTCCTGAGTAGCTGGGACTGCAGGCATGCGCCACCATGCCCGGCTAATTTTTTCCATATATTTTTAGTTGTCCAGATCGTTTCTTGCTATTGTTTAGTAGAGACAGGGTCTCGCTCTTGCTCAGGCTGGTCTCAAACTTCTGACTTTGAGCGATCTACCCGCCTCGGCCTCCCAGAGTGCTAGGATTACAGGCGTGAGCCACCGCGCCCGGCCAAGGTTTTTATCTTTTTAAATCACTAGGCTTCTGGCCCTCTCTACTCTAAGTCGGGTATTTTGTTTTTGAAAATGTTTATTGTGGAGGACGTTGGTACATTGAGACGGGAGTCTGCCAACCTCCTTGTTTGCCTGCAAATTAATGAATTCTTCTTTCCTTCTCCTAAAAAATAAAGTTTACTGTGTTTCATTGACCCACTGTCCCTAACGGGTGATTTTAAATCCTGTTATTGTAAATCTTACCCTTTTTAATTTTATCTTTCTCAGCTTTCTCTACATAAACATCCAATTGTCGCTCCAAATTTGTTAACCTCTTCTGTTAATTTTTCTTTTAATTTTCTTCGCTTTCATTATTTTACCTTGTTTCATGATTATATTTTGTAATATAATATATTTTCCTTGTTTGTTTTGTAAGCAGCCCAGAGGCCTTGCTCGGGGACCCTGGAAGAAGTGTGAGTGGCCGGTGACTTTCCCGGTCACTGTCCCTGCAGTGGTCTCTCTAGCTCCTTTCAAAGGATGCCCATATTCTTTGATAATGATGCTTGAAAAAACAAAACCAAACAAACAGAAAACATCTAAGCCACGGGCCAGGAATCCTTCCTCGGGTAGTAACATGCACCTGAGCTCACCTGTGCTGTTTAAATGGCGCCCGTCCCAGTTTCAGGTGCATTTCAGCCCTTCGACAGAGAGTTCTGGGGTCCTGGGTGTGCCGAGGTGAGAGAATTTTTCACTGGGGAAAGACCTGCCTCCAGACGCCTCTGGTTGGAGGGAATGGGCAGGTATCAGAGGAAGAGGCCAGGCTGGGAGGTTCAGGTGCAGCGGAGCTCCGGCCCTGCAAACCACACTGCATGCAGGTGGTACCTTTTTTTGCCAGGAGGGTCCGCAAAGTCAGCCGGCCCAGATTATCCACAGCTGGGCTTCATCTTGGTCCCTCTCCCCACACCAGAAATAGTTTCGTTGTGTGGGTTTGGTTTGACCTGATTATAAAACTAATACATGATGACTACAAAAGTTTATAAATCAAAGATACGTATAAGGAAGGAAAATATCAGTCTTAACTCTTCTACCCTGAGATAATCGTTCTAACATTCTGCCTTATATATGTTCAGATTTTTCTATTAAGAAAAGCTTATCTAAATATATTTTCATTTTTGCAAAAAGGAGATCATATTAAACAAACTGATTTTATAATCTGCTTTTGTCGCTTAATATATTGTGAATGTTTTGCATGTCAAAAATACAGACCTATGCTATCGTTTCCAACAACTGCACAGGCTTCCACAGGAAAGGCACCATGATTTCCTTAACAGACCCTTTTCTGAAGAACCTTTTAATTATTTCCAATTTTTTTTCATTATAAACTGAGCTTCAATGAATATCCTCGGTCAAACATCTTTGGCTATCTCCTATTAATACATATATGTGTACGTATGTGTATATATATGTGTGTGTGTGCATATATGTATACATATTTAGAATCATTTCATAAAAAAGGAATTGCTAAGACAATGGGTAGATACTTATTTGGGAGGCTTTTGACATATTTGCCAAATTACTCTCCGGAAACTTTGTATAAATAAAAACACCTACTGGCAGAGTAAGAGAGTGTCTAATTTCTCCCAACCTTATCAATAATACTCATCGTTACCGATCTTATAAATCTTTTTCAGAGGAGCATCTAAAAAGCACATAAATCAACAAATAAACCAAAACTATTTGCAAATTGGTTTCTTTGCTAATCAGGTTAAAATATTTTCATATGCATATTGGCCATTTGTCTTTCTTCCTCCGGGAATCACGTGTTCGTATGTTGAGGATCACAGGACACCCTCGTTAGAAACAGGTGTCCTGGTCAGACCTTCTTCAGGTCTCAGCCTTCTCGGCTGCAAAATGGAGACAGTGGAAATGTCAGCACCATGGTGGTGGCGGTCTGGGTCCGTGGGGCCGGGGACACACCTGACGGGAAGCAGATGCTTGGTGGGCAGACAGTCTCGGGAAAGAAGGAAGGAGGGAAGGAAAGGTGGAAAAGAAGAGAGAAGAAACAGCATCTACCTTCTACCTCCTACGGCCACGGAAGAGGTGATTCTCAGTCTCTCACCCTTAGTAAACACTCACTAAGGAAGAGCTCTTAGGCGGCCAATTTTTTTCTTTTGGTTCGAGTCTTATTTTCTTATTGATTCATAGGAACTCTCTACACTAAGGATATTAACTTTTTATCAGTCACATTTCCTATCCAGATTTTCTTTTATCTTTAAAAATAAAAATACAGACTTTTCCCTCAATTTAAAAATAATGTGTGTTCATTTGAAAAAAAATAAAGCTGAACAATATAGAAATACATGTTTTAATCAATAAAATTTACCCTCAATCCCACTACTCAGTTGGCCCATGAAGACAGAAAGAGAAACCCAAAAAAAATAGAAAGGCCAAAAGATTCAAGATCCGGTGGCCCCGGGGACATGGGGGATGGGAAAGCAAGTGCCACAGGGACCTGGCCCGGCCCACCCCGCGGTGGGGCCGAGTGTCTGCTGACTTGGCCCTGGCGTCATGAGGTGCTCTAACATTCCTCAAGATCTCTTTTTTGCTTAAGCAACTTCGAGAACGTTTCTATTATTTGCACAAAGGATGTGGACTAAGACACTCTCCCATAATCTCCCATAAATGAAATCACACTTCTACCTGCTGCTTTGTGGCCCACTTTCTCCATTCAACAATATGTCGCGGGCATCCCTCCAAGTCCGTAAATACAGGTCAGGCTCGCACGTTTAACAGCGGCAACGATTTCCACTACTGTTCTTTGATTATTGACCATTTGTATTTCTTTCCTCGCGTATCCTTTGACCATTTTTCTATTGCACGATTCGTCTTTTTCTCATTGATTTGCAAGAGCTTTTTTTTTCTTTGTGCCAGGAATATTAACTCTTTATCTATCACGCATGTCGCAAATATTTGCTGTGATATCGTCTTTTGCACTTTATGGTTGGGTTTCAGAGGGGCGTGTGTGTGTGTGCACAAGCCATGCTTAGAAGTATTTAATTTTTATGCAGTCAAATTCATTCAACAAATATGTATCGAGTTTCATAATTTGCCAGTACTGTGCTAAATGAAGAAATAAAATGAATAAAGGTAAAATCTGACTATATTTCCGGCTATGATGCTATGATTGGCCAGGACGTCCCCTCCTCACTATCATAAAAATACTTATATTTTCACTTAGGTCCTAATGTGTTTGTTTATTTCTTGTTTTGCATTTAACTTCTTGCCACATCTGGGATTTATTTCGGCCAAAAGAGTGAATTAGAAATCAAAAATTTTTTTTTAAAAAAAGGGGGGGAATAGTATCCCTAAGCTCATTTGTGTGCCTTGGGGACATCACACCAGGGTCTCTTACCCACTTGCTGGGTGACACCCACAGAGACAGAACTCTGCCATGAAGCCTATGCCCCCATCATTTGCTGGATGGGCAATAGAGGCATCTCAGACCCTTTGCCATTTTTCCTAATAATGTATCTTGAGAAGACGTGGGTCCCTGCTGGCTACTTTGATTAAACCTCCAGGCCTGTAAGATGATGTCAAGCCTCTCCCAGTTACTGCAACTCTCTCCCTGAGCCTCCTGGCTGTCCTCAGAGAGGCTCCCGCTGGGTCTGCCCTCTCTCCCCGCCGCGGACGTGGCCTGGCTGCGTAGAGTTTGATCTCTCCGACCACTGACCGTCTCCCCTGGGGGCCACCTCCCCTGTTCACCCCACCCACCCCAGTTTCAGGGAACCTACCTAATCTACTCTCCCCGGTGCTAGCTGGCTGAAAACACCATTCTCGCCTATCCTCACAGCAGCCCTGCCCTCGTTCCAGAGCATGCCGTCCACGTTGCAATTTAGTCAGAAAAGCTAGAACGGACAGGTGTAGAACCGGCAACCCAACCTGCAGTTTCCTTCTCCCTTAACCTGACGGTGCTTAAGGAAAGTGGCCCCGTTCTTGCTGCAGCAGATATAACACCCAAGGCCTGACGTTCCTCTCCTGGCATTTGACCAGGTGGGGTCGTTCAGGCAACGACGCGCATACGTCAACTTGGTCCGTGAACTGAAGCGTCACAGTCTGCGTTACTTACTGAATAAATACAGCCATTTTCCATTTTGCTTCTCCTCGCCCTTGGTCCCTGTCAACCTACTCAGCAATCACAAGGCATCTCCCCCAGACCCGCATCCCTGGGGACCAGTCAGTCACAAGCCACCACCCTTAAGGATCGGACACCAAATAAGGTGAACCTTGTGTCCTGCCGCTGGTGTGATCCTCGGAAGCTCTGTGCAAGGTAAAGAATTATTATGAATCAAATTCTACATTCTGATTGACTTACGTGAGCATTTCAGGGGCGTGTTATTCCAGCACCGACTGGTCTTTAAGAAGCAGGGTCTCTAAATGCTTTACTTTCATGAAATGAGCCCTGGTTGCTCAGCAATGGAGAAAACACGACCCAGGCCCATGAGCGGATCTCAAATACGACAAGAGAGACCAGCACCTAAGCGAGTGAAATGCCACTCGCCACGCCAGCGAAGGTAGGAAACAGGGTTCCCAACACACAGGTTCCTAGGAGCAAACACTTTGAGTCCCGTAGTGTGTGCTCATGTTCAGAGCGTGAGCTACGACATCAGATAACCCCGGGTTGAATTGAGGATGCTCCATTTGTAAGCAAGGGTCCTTACGCTTTTAACTGCTCCAAATGTCGGCTTCCTTTTCCGTGAACCGGGAATGACAAGTCACACTGACCACTTAGGAATGTTTGTGATGCCCGTGAGACAAGACAGGAATGGGACATAGCATGCTCTCAGGTGAGTACTAAGCTACTATAAATACGGGCCGTGGTGCTTACTTAGTATTCAATGGTCAATCCCTTTAGTAAGGCAGGGGGGTGGGTGGGAACCTTTTCATAAAGAAATCACCCCAAGTACCAATTTCGGGGAGTATGAGAAGATACCCACGGCTGAATCTCTACACAGTGGGGTCAGACCTTCCCTCGCACACCCTGAGAATGCCCAGCGGCACCGGAAGGGAAGTCAACAACGCTCAAAGCTCACAGGAAGCCTGGAGAACAGCCTGGCGCACATCCATCGCGCAGATAAAAAAGCCCAGGGTCTGAGAGTGGGAAAGGTCCCACAGCCAGGTGGTGGCATTGTTGGGATAAGACGGTAAGGACCCTGCCTCTGAGACCCTCCCACTGTATCTCACTGAGATTTGCAGACCAGAGGAAGCCTTGGGTTGCAGGAACCACGTCCATCCCCCTGTTCTTGCTGAGATGCTCAGACCAGCATAGCCCGGGGTTAGCAGCAGCGTTTCCTGAGCCTGCGGCATCAGCTGGAACTCTAGCTCATCCCAGGAAAACATCTGCTCCAGGAAGAATGGTTTGAAATCAGCTAAGAAAGTCTTCAGAAAAACATGAGCCTCTGGCAAAAACTAGTCCAAAAGGTAAGCTTGGGAGTACTTCCGGAGAGAATGCCCTCTTGGCTTTGGGTCCTAAAGACTCACGGTGGGTGGGGGAAGCGGGGCGGGGCCACATTCCTGGCCCTGGAGACACTCTGGGGTCGGCCACAGAGGGACACTCACTTCACCCCATTTTCACTCTCCCCCCACCCTGCCCTTTGCAGCCCCCAGAGCACACATTTTCACCAAGCCCTTGCAGGATATGAGTTATCCAAGGCCAAGAGGAATTTGAGGCTCCAAAGACCTTTCTCCTCCTGGCCTTGAGGTCCAGGACAGCTAACAGAGGACGTGTGTCTGTCTGGAGAAGTCCAAATGACCACTTACCAAAAATAAGACAGGCACACGAAACTTTAGAAGCATGTAAGACACACCATGGGTAAATAAGTTTGATGCAAAATCTATCATTTGGATGTCTGAAGATGAAATGGAAAGGCATGTTATTTAACAGTGTATGACATCCTAGCAGTCCACACGTATATTCATATACATACAGATATACAGACAGGTGGAAAGATGGGCAGATTTGTCTGTTATCTGAACAGACAAGCCCTGAAAGAGCAGATACTGTATATAGAAACATGTTTCTCTATTGATTGCAATTATATTATTGGAGATGAGCTTTTCTGGGAAAAGAGGTGGTCTTTAAATACATCAAGCAACATGAAACAATGTAGCAATTTATTAAGAGTCTATATTTTAAGCAAAAATTAGAATTCTATTTAAATGGCATTTGAAAAAAAAAAAAAAGAAGTACCAAAAATGAGTGAAAAATAGCCAGGCCTATTTTTATTCTTGGCACTGTAACCCAGAGGCTCAAATGAAAACACTCAGCTGAGCCGGATGGAGGAGGCTGGGGCTGCTCCTCAGCTTCTAGCCTCCCGCCCTCTCCCCTCGCACCCCGCAGGGCGCCCCGCAGACCACAGCCGTGGACCCAGGGGGTCTCGCCGTGGGGCTTTGAGTGACTGACCCAACCTCCCCGGGCCCCACACCCCTCTCTGTGAAACGGGCGCCCACCCACTCGTCTCATCTAGACAACGAGCGCCAAGCAAAGGGCCCGGAGCCCGGAATGTGGCAGCTGCTCAACTTTTTACGTCTTGTGCATTTGCCTCCGTCTTCAGCAGTGAATATTCTTCCACGAGCGGGAGAGGGAGGCTATTTCTCCAATAATTCAAAAGACACGAGCAAACGAGGTGCGCTCCTCATTGGCTACGCGTGGCTGGTGGGGACCGGGCTGAAAATTTGGCAAGTGAGGCTTCTGGGGTTGTCCGTGGAATCTGGTCCCTCCTCGGGTCTCCCGGGTTGAGTTTCCGCGTGGTGAGCGTGGGGTGTGCACACACACTCTGCACACGCAACCACGTCCAAACACTCACATCCCCACGTCCCAACTCACTCACACGCCTTTTCGCACACACGCCAAGGCGGTCTCTTTTTGGAAAGTGATGTCTTAACGTACAACAGCCCCAAAGACCTCAGAGTCCTGCGCCCTCCCTGGAGCACCATCTTGCTTTCCAGTTTTGGGTCACTTGGGTCTGGCCCCATCCCCTGCATACAGCGGGAGCGTAGGGGCAGCAACGAGTTTGAAGCTTCCTTTTTATGGCTCTGTTAACACGAGGGATGCGTGTCACGCTGGAGTGCCTTCACTTTTCAGAAAGGAAGGAAGCGTGGGCTTCACTCAAAAGTCTCCTCGGGTGATAAAGATTATCCTGCGACAATAGAGCGCGATGGGTCAGAGGCCGCCCCTCTCTCATCCACACTGGACGCATCCCCCCGCACGCTGGGCTATTGTGCATGAGGAATGACCCAGCCGACGGGAAGCCTACGGGTGGCTTACACATGTTGTGATAAAATGTAAATGCACCAGAAAGGTCACCGGCAGAGTGATCACTGCCATTGTGGAACTCGGACCAATTTGCCATTCAGGAGCATCATTGATGACTCAGGCCATTCACGGGGCCTCTCAGACACACACACCCGGGGGCACACCCACCACCGACGCGCATTGTGGCCGCAGTGTCTCTTGGCGTGCGTGTGTCGGCACCTGCAGACACTCCCTCTGGCATTTAAGGACAGCAGGGTGGAGGGGCGGGGGGCCCCACTGATTGACCCATAATCCTCTGCCCCAGAAAAAGCATCAGAACTCTGAGCTGGGCTCCTCCCCGCGGGGCCCCTGGCTCTTGCTCTGGAGCAGAAGCCATGACGCAAGGGCAGGACACAGCCAGCTGTGCCCTATGACAGGAGGAGACACCAGCATCAGGCTGCACAGAATAGAGGCAGGACACCCCTCACCCCGCCCGTGTGAATCCAGCTCGCCGTAAGGAAAGCAGCCACCTACTCCGGGGCAGTCACTGCCCCCGTATCCACGGACACCCTGAGCATCTGGTGCACTCAGAAACTCTAGAACCACGCTGCCTCCTAAATGTCATTCCCTTCCCCTAAATGACTGCCCCTGCTGCCTCCCCGCACTCCCCAGTAGGCAGTTCCCAGAGCGATGCGCCCAGGGCCTTGGACACTCCGTTAACTGGCTCTCACTGAGCACCTACTCTGCGCAGCTCCTTTGACTGAAGGTCATCAAATCTCAGCCTGCAGGCATGGAACAGGACAAGCAGGTGTATGGGCCATTAGGTGACCCCCTCCTGCCTCCCCAAGGAGGAAACACGAAGAGCCTGAAAGGGATGTTTGCAAAGGACCGTGGGCACCGCTAGGAAGGCCAGTGCAGGCTGGTGGGGAGCGGGGCAGAGGGAAAGCTTCACGGAAGAGGTGGAAATTCAGCTGAGTCTTAAAGGATGGCGGAAATTTGACAAGAGGGAACTGAGGGCGTAAAGGGCCTGCGTATATCCAGGATGGCCCGGCGTGTGGGGAAAGAGGAACAGGAGCAGCCGAGGGAAGGGCAGCCCCAGGCTCAAGTTCTCCTTACACCTGGAGACCAGGTTCCCCAGGACCTCAGGGAAGTGCATATTCCTTCAATATGTTCATGCAATAGGCATGTGAGTGCCTACTATGTGTCAGGCACTGAACACACCCTGGCATCTTCATGGAAGCTGTTGGCAGTATGGGAGGGGACAAAATTATCATTGCAACTGATCCTGATGCTTTGGCTACCCCTCCAAGGGTAAGATGCACCGCCCATTGCTGACACCACTGCCTATAAAGGCTGCCCTCTCCAGCCTGCCTCGACTGGAGTCTCTTGCTATGACTCCCTCTGCCACGCGTCCTCTTTCCCTGAGTCAGACCCTTCCTATTCTGCCACGGCCCAGCCCACTGCCTCAACAGGGAATCCCAGCCTGACCGGACCCTTAGAGCTAAAAGGATCACCTTTAACCAGAGACCCCCACATGGGGCACCCCAGGCTGAGACAGAGTCGGGACACTGGTTCCCAAGTTCTGTCCTGGCCGTGCAATCTTGGACAAATCCTTTCTGCCCTGTGGGCCTCAGTTGCCTGTCTATGAGAGATTGTATCTCTGCACATTTTCTCTCCGTCGGATGGATCTGTGGTTTTGTAGTATCCGTCGGACATGGCAGCATCCTGCCTGTGTGTTCAGAGGCTGACTTAGGGTCCCTCCAGACCTCCTTCCCCATCCACGCTCCTTTCCTGGAACAGCACAAGGATCCTACGATGGTTTGTTCATTCATTTATCCAATGAACGTTCATTAAATGCAGACTAGGTCCCAGGTACTGCTGCAGACTCGGCAAGCACACAAACCTCCTTTCTCCTCCTGGACCTCAGGATCTTCTTTGACTTGCCACAGAGTCTCTACTTGTGGCATCTCACACAGCTTAACCTACACTTCGTATCTCTCTATGCGGAGGCATGGCAAATAGTAAGCCCAGTTCAGCAACATCATACATGAAGTGCAAATAGTGTACACGGTTCACTCAATGCCCCAATACGATTAATAGAAAAATAGCCAAGCGAGGTCTTCTGACTCCCAGCGTAGCTCACAGCCACCTGCTGAACAGCTCTGGGCTGTAATGTTCACTCATAGGAAATATCTGCAAAACCTGTCCTAATGTGCTTGGTGGAGTACTGCACTTGTTTGAGTTCTGAAGAAAGACCCTCAACAAGGTTTTAGAAGTTAACTTTGGGCATTGCTCCTGTCTCCTGTTCTTGTGCTCTGGGCCAGATGGAAGGACGGAAGGAAGGAAGGATGGAAGGATGGAAGGATGGAAGGATGGAAGGCCCTATGGAGCTGACCCACCAGTAGAAACTGAGCCCAAAGCTCACGTGGCCGGGGTCAGAAGCATCACCACTGCTCGCACTCTGGAAGTCAGCTTCAGTCCACTGTCACACCTTCCAGCAGCGGATTCATCCCAGTCTTCCCAGGAGCCTTCCAAATGCAACTCGGAAAAAGAAGGGCTGTGGAAACCGCTAAGTCAGAGCAAGAAGCCTGCGACGCTGCGAGGCGTCCAGTGCTTCCGGGGACAACAGCTGCTCCAGTGGTGCGAACCGTGCACTTGCGGTTTGCAGACACTGGCGTTAGCCGTAATGGCCCCGGCACAACGGCTCATCCCCGGGGGGCTACCAGTCGTCCACGCTTCTCGGCCTGCCCTCGTCTGTCTGCGCCGATTTCCAAGCCAATTCTCTGCTCAACTCAGAATCGAGTCTTTGGATTTTTTCTAAATAATGTTTCTATTAATACACACAACCAATTACTCACATGTTCTGGACTTTTTTTAAGGCAGGTTTTTTTTTAAATTATTATTTTAGTAAAATAGCTAAATGAGGGGGGAGGGGTGGGGTGAAGGAGAAAGGCACAGTAACCTTTCTATCTGTGCAGGGACTGTCCCCTCCGTGGGTCTGGGAAGAGTTGCAAGCTCCCAGGTATGAAGAGAGTCACAGAAAACCAGAGCTCAGCCTACAACGGAGATGGGAAGAGTTGCAAGCTCCCAGGTATGAAGAGAGTCACAGAAAACCAGAGCTCAGCCTACAACGGAGATGCTTAGCACATCATTTCTGCCCGATGCTCAGTATCCGGAATTTTCTGGAGCCTGTAGGGACCTGCTATCCAGAGCCTGGTCCTGGGGAACAGCTACTAAGCAGAGCTTAAGAGACCTCAGCATCACGATGTGGTTTTTTCAAAGTGCTCAGAACTTCTCTGACCAAACATGGCCAAACTTTGACCTATTTCTAAAGGACACAGACG
This sequence comes from Indri indri, assembly GCA_004363605.1. Classification (NCBI taxonomy): domain Eukaryota; kingdom Metazoa; phylum Chordata; class Mammalia; order Primates; family Indriidae; genus Indri; species Indri indri. The sequence goes on from RJWJ010031974.1 coordinate 14,287, forward strand.
GTTCCAAAGACATCTCAGTCCTAGGACAAATGCAGCGAGTGACGTGAGAGCTTGGATTTCTACCACCTGGATGCTCTAAGAGGTTCCAAATTATGGATTTGTTTTTCTTCCTTCTCTCGGTCTATGTGTCTAGGAAATGAGCCTTTTAATCCAGCAAAGCTTGTCACATTTTCAATTTCTGTGCTAAGTAAAACAACAAAAAGTAAATTAGTGTTGCATATGTAATGGACGTTAGGAAAAAAAGTCTGAAGGAAATTCTATTAAGCCCACTGCCTGGTTACCTCACTCTCAACATGGGCATGCCTGTTTCTGAAGCAAAGCCTTACATTTTCTCTAACAAAGGTTTGACGTTCACCGAAATGTCAGCTGAAGTTGCCAATAAATACTTACTCACGGCTAATGACCAGGCAGGGGAAGAAGGTTTAGTTACACACGTTTTCATTAGCACACATACAGAAGGGGGGAAAAAAAACCTTCTTGTACTTAAAAACCAAAGTCAAGACGGCTGCCCAGAACACTGTGCACTGAGGAATGGGCAAAAAAAAAAAAAAAAAAAAAAAAAAAAAAAAAAAAAAAAAGAAAAGAAAAAAAAAAGTGAGTAATAGCAAGGCAGATATTTAAGGAAAGCAATGATTGAACTTTAAAAAAATACTGCAGACTCAAAATGCTGGCAGCAGACTGACTGCTATTTTAACCGAAGCTGCTGATTTCTGAGAGGTCTTTTGCTTTTACATATTTGCGTCTTGCAAATGTTGGGCATTATGGTGCCGAAATAGGTGTGGCTGATTTTGAAATCCAAGCCCAGGGCGTCCGTGGTCCGTGCACCCCTCCTGCTAGGGCCGGCTACTCAGAAGCAAAACTGGCTAGTTGGGAAACTACCCTAGAATGTGCTTTATCTCGGCCGCATTTAAAGGATTTACCTATCTACCCCACTGCAGACCCTCTCATTGAGTAACAGCCAACAGCATATGATTGTGTTAATTAATCTGCTATTGTGAGTAAAGGAACAGCTGCGGTGGTCTCGTGGATACGTTGTCAAAAGAAAACAATGTAATGTTAAGCCTCCGACCGCATATTCCATTACAAAGAAGGTTTATGAGAAGTTAAATTCATAAATCACAGATCGTTTTTATAATAATAATAAATACTATCTGACCTTTAAAAGGAAGGTTTGAGTGTTCTTCGTTTCGCCTTGAAATATGTTCTGACACACGATACCTACGCTTTCACTCGATGCTTTGTTTTGAAAACAAACATTCCCCAGAAATGATGGCAAAAGGGGGAAGGAGCTATAGAAATGACCTCTGACCATACGAGATACATGCCATTGTGGCGCTAACAAAGATCAGAGCCCGAAATATCAAGTTAAAAGAAAAACTTGTTGGCGTGCGTCCAATGTCTCGTATAATAAAAACGCGATTTCTAATACCATGCAGAAACGGAGAGAAAAGGGATTCATTATGGGAAACGCACATATTATTTACATGGGCTTTATCTTTCTTTATGCAGATAAGGCTCGGAGAGCACTTTCTGTCTCATTAATATTCTGTGTCCCTCCGTGGTCCAACCTTCCCCCCCCCACGCCGCCCTCACCCAAAACACAACCGGCACTCCGTGCCCTTCCCCGACGTACGTGCACCCAGGGAGCGAGTGAGGAGTCCAAGGAAGATGGACTTAGACAAAGGAAATAAAACCTCGCATTCTGGTCCTTAATCTAGAGCGATAAACTGTAGCAAAACTCGGGGAAAACACAGGACTGATCAAGGAATATAAACTTGAACTATGGCTAACAGGATTTTATCAAGAACAATGTCTCGTGTATCTTTGAGGAGCACTTAAAAAAAAAAGAAAGAAAGAAATCGTTGAGTTCCCCCGTCGGACCTGCAGAGAGGAGTCCCCACGTGTGACATGACCAGTGTCATCCCAACCAACCCAAACCAGCTTGGGGGACACAGGATGGCTAAACTGTAATTTCTAGCACCCATTATTTCAAAAGGATCTTTCTTAGTACGTGGGCCCGGATATGACTCAATTTCTGTTCTCCCCCATCTTTAAAGGAAAAATCCATCCGAAAAAAATAAAAGATGAACTGTTTGCCTTTGGAGCGCCGGGAGGGGCGGGCAGAGACGCAGACGAAGTGGGTCTGGTGCTGTGTCCCTTCCCTTTGTGCTGGGAGATCACGACAAAAGGAAGCTATTTTTAGCTATGGATTGGCATTGTGTTGCCAGGTACGTGTATCGACCTGATAACCGGAGACGGGCTCCGGAGCTCCCCCGGCAAACACCACAGTGCCGTCTGCTGCGGCTCGCACGCCCTGGAAGACAAACTTGGAAGAATAATCTTAACCTAGAAAAATTTACCAAACGGGAGACGGGAAGCCTCCTGGCTTATTTTGTTCGCCTTGTGCTGTTAAAGGAACAACACCCTCAGAACGCGTGTCTTCCTGAAAGGTGCTTCTCCTGGTGCCATTTTAAAGGAGTTTAAGGGGAGGAAAATCGTAATTACCCAAAACGCACCTCCCCTGAGTCAGGATTCGACCAGGTCAGGAAGACTGGCATCATTCTCTCTAGCCGCGTCAGCCAGGATTCTCTAAAAGGACCCGGTAGACACTCCTGGTGCTTAAATACCCTTGTGATTGGATTTTGCACACATACCCCACAAGATCCCCGCGTCCCAACCTGGGTTCCATGTCCCCAGCGTCTGCCCACTTCTGTTCCCTGCTAACACCCCCAAGGACGGCCGTGCCCGACAAGCAGCTGGCCCATTAGTCACCGGGCTGGGACGCCTGGCAAACAAAGTCTTCATTATTACCAACTTTTTACATTTTTCCTTCCAAATCCAATTTTTTTTTTACATTAAAATTTAAAAGCCCATCTTTTCTTATACCAAAATAAAAACTCTTCAGTGGGCAATCCCAAATACTTGACATTTCCCGGTATTGTAGCATAGCAAAAGACATCATAGACTCGGGGGGCCTTAGAACATGCTTAGGAGAGAGTGCCCTTTGGATAACAATGGGGCCTTATTTCTGCTTGCAGGAAGGGCGTGTGGGAGAAGGAAGAAAATGCCCACTGCCAGCCAGCTCAGAGGTTCCTTTCTCTAAGCGCTGGACGTTATCTCCGCGGCAAGCGGGGCGAGTCCACGGTGACCCTACAAAGTTGACACTTGACGGCAATATGCTTTTTTCAAAGTATGATGAGGATACCGATATTTTTGGATGCATGGATTGCTTTTGGAATGCTTGAGTCAGGGTTAAAAGTGTGCCCATCTGGTGGGACTCCAAATTAGTACGACCTGTAGCGAAGGCAATATTGAAACCCGTGGTCCGTGTTCTGTCTCCACTGCACGTTAAGCCCCATTCCTCCACAGACACTGTTTTCTCATCTGCAAAATGAAGATCTCAACGATGATACAGAGCCCCTTCCCAGAGAAGAAAGGCTCTGTAAACTCTAAAATGTCCACTTTGAATATTTATGACTCTTTCACCCTGATTGAAGAAAACTTGCCTAATAGGATCTTCTCCTGCTAGCCATGGGGAGTCATCCACCCTTCCAGGCTCATCAGGAAAGGAAGAAGTGAAGATGGTGTTTACTCAGCAATAAAACCATTTCCTGGTCTAACAAGAGGTCAACTTGGTTTAAAAAAAAAAAAAAAAACTGCTGGCAATGGCTTTTTTCCTCCAATAATCAGTGTTTTTCTCTGCACAGAGAAAAGTAAAACCAAAAACCTAACTCAGGCCGGGCACGGTGGCTCACGCCTGTAATCCTAGCACTCTGGGAGGCAGAGGCGGGAGGATCACTTGAGCTCAGGAGTTCAAGCCCAGCCTGAGCAAGAGCAAGACCCTGTCTCTACTAAAAATAGGAAAAATTAGCCAGGCAACTAAAAACAGAAACAAAAAATTAGCCGGGCATGGTGGTGCATGCCTGTGGTCCCAGCTACTCGGGAGGCTGAAGCAGGAGGATCGCTTGAGCCCAGGAGTTTGAGGTTGCTGTGAGCTAGGCTGATGCCACAGCACTCTAGCCTGGGCAACAGAGCAAGACTCTGTCTCAAAAAAAAAAAAAAAAAGAAAAAAAAAAGAAGGGAAAATCTAACTCAGTTAAAATATGCATTAGGTACAAATGAGGGCCTCACTACAAGTGTGTAGGTTCAAAGCTCATGCTTGGCTCTCAGAGGATGTACGAACGGACAGTCTGAACCCTCTGAGAACTCCTAAAACAGGACAATGCAATATATGGGCAAGTGCCATATTGGCAATTTGAATTCTGTTCTACTTGTTCAGCTTCTTAAACAACCTTTTGCATTTTATTTACAAAAGTAATTCCATACCTGTTGCAGAAATTTAGAAAACAAAGGTATAAAAAGAAGGTGAAAATCACATCTGATTCTATCACCTATGGCTATCAGTACTTTTATAGATTTCTTTCTAATCATATTTATTTAAATATGATTAAAAATACACATATTCGAATATAAACAAAACCGAAATCACATAACGTTTTATATTCCATTTGTTCTCAACTGATAATAGTCAGTATGTTTTGAAGTTGT
>RJWJ010031975.1:0-18825 GCA_004363605.1 Indri indri
GATCCACTAAATAATATACTTGAGTAACTTATCCATTCTAGCATTGGTTCACATGGTCTATCAAACCCCAGATCCATCCTGAAGAAGGTGGTCTCATTAAAAAGAATCTAGGACATTTAGAAGCTTCAAATATAAGCAGGAACCAAAATACAAAAATCTGCAGCCATTAAAAAGAACAAGGCAGTTCTGGTAATGCCATGGTAACTTCTGTAAGACCCATCCTCCCACAAATAACAAATATAAACTCTGGACAAAAATATTTAAAGTCTACCTTAAAGGCACAGCAAAGCAACCAAAAGCAGGCAGAAGCTAAAGGAAAGTCAACACGTGGATGAAAGAAGTAAGTTTTCTGTTTTTATTGCCTTTTGCTGGAAAGTAGGTCTCAGTCAAATAGAAATCCATGAAGAATTAGCTACAGAGTGAGGACAGACACCTGAGAAAAGGGAAGTCCACAAAAGGGCAATCCAAGGTTCTGCATACAAACTTTGTCCAAAACTCTGGTGGATACCTGAACCGTGCATGTGAGAGGAACACTGCAATCAGTCATGCTAAGGCTGAAAGAACTGAACAGAGATTGCAGCTGTTGCCGACTGTAGGAAACAGAATCGAAGTTTAAATTCAGCCAAATTAAATGCCTACTAAAATAAAAATCCAACCACCCTTAAAGGGATAAAACAAAGTCTAGATATATATTTGACAATGTCCAAGACACGATGCAAAAATTACTAAAGTATGAAGAAAAGGAATAACACGACAAGAGACCACTGAAGTTTGAAAAGCATGAAAAGGGAGGGAAATATCTTCACCGTTGTTTTGAACAAATAAAACAGCGATGAAGAAGCAAAAATTTGGAATTTTGTGAAGAATAGGGATCATTTGGTAATTTTCAGAAGGATTTAGGGTGAATGAAATGAAAAAAGATTTGGGGTTATTCTGGCAGAAAGCTTGATATATTTGACTAAAAGTTTTTAAAATTTACCTACATATTGAGAAAATTGGAGTATTCCGTACCTTTTACCAGTTGTCCTACTTAGCAGGATAGTTATCCTACTTGAGCTACTGCCTGTGGCACACCCCATAGATGGAGGGTTCACAGCCCTCCATGAAAGGGTTACTGAAGTATTGCTATCCCTGATGTGCCACTTTTCCTCTGTTATAAGATAAATTGTTTTTCATGATTTTATTTTTTTGAAATATGGGTAAGTCCTATAATCAATGTTTATCTTTAATGTAGTAGCATTAACCACCACCCAAAGGTAACAATTACATATTTAATGGTGCATCTTGTAATAGCTGGACTCTCAGAATCAAAGACATAAGATAGGTTAGCTTTGCAAAGCTGTCTTTCTAGAGGTCCCTCGTTTCCTTTAGGGTGTTGGGCATTGTTCTCGGTCACCCACCAGATTCTACTCTACTGAGACACAGGCTCCTTCACAGGTGAGGCAACTCTTAATAGCATTAATGTTAATGTTTGGACTTTGGGATCACATAGGCATGGATTTGAGTCCTGACTCTGTCATTTACTCTTAGATTATGTGAACTTGGGTAGGTCCATTTAAGATCTCTAGGTCCTATCTGTAAAATTTCCTAATCTGCAGAAATAGAGTGACAATAGTAGTCTAAATAGCCTAACCCATAAATAGACTGAAATAATACATGCAAAGCACAGAGTAAGTTATCAAAAAAAAATTAGCTCCGCTTTTATGCAAAAGTAAACTGTTTTGGTAGCTACATAATGTAAGAAATAAGTTGGTAATAGAAAAGGATCTTGGCATTGTGGTCAAATTTTACGGAGGGATGATCTGTTTTGTAGGCAATATTGAGCTGAATTAGAAGAGAAGAAGCCTTATTAAAAATGCCCAGGGATTAAGTCAAGAGAAATAAAAGAGTTATGACTGTGATAACAAAAATGAGGGAAGAGATGTGAGAGATAATACATATATATATCATGCATTGGATTTGTGAATGGATAAATGAGGTAGGTGAGAAGAGAGGCTTATTAAATTCCTGAGCCTAAATGGCAAGGAGGGTGGAGATGACATTTTTGGGGAGAGGGGAATTGAAGAATAAGACCTGACTTATAGACGTATGTGTGTTGGGAGACAAACAATGAGTTCAGCTTGGGACAACCATGAAGACCCGGTAGACAGTTGACATTGTGTCCTTATATTCTAAAATTTTACCTTCAGTTCTTTGAAGTCGGTACTGCACCCCAGTTTTGCTTGTATACCCCAAGAGTAGCCCACGTGGTGCTCAGTCGTGACGGGTGGGCAAGTGGTGGGTAACGCTGGGCGGGGGGCAGGTGCATGCGGAGGCCTTGTGAGCTCAGCCCATCCTCAGGGAAGTGCCGCACGGTTCCACTAGGGGGAAGACTAACTTTTTCATATTCTGCAGAAATTCAGCCTCCTGCTAGAGGCGGGGAAGAGCAGGAAGGGAAGGAAGTACACTGTGGGGAGGAAAGACGAACTTGAGGTTGATGCCTTAGTGCCTTTTCTCAGGGGAGAGGCCAGCACTAAAGATGCGGACTCTCCTGCTCCTTCTCCTGGGACGAGGTAGGAGCCTTGTCTGGTGGGGAGTCTGGGGTTAATGTGAATGCTGAGTGGAGAGCTGGGGAGACTTTCTCTCCAGAGGGTCCGAAGCCACCAGGCAGCTGATGAGCGGGAGATGTTGGATTAGAGGATCCTGACAGAATAGAAGTTGGCAAAACAAAGAGGAGGCAGTGCCCTGGGGTCCTTTGGGAGCCGAGGCGATATTCCTGTAAGAAAGCAGAGACGTTCCTGCCTGGGCATGTGTCTGACCCCACGCTTGTCAGTCCTCATGGGTCTCTATCTCTCTGGAACTAGGCTCTGTGCTTGCTGTTCTCGTCTCTCAAATGCCAAGCAGGGTTATCTGTCCACGTGGAACCTCGGTGACGATTCAGTGTCATGTTGATAGCCAAGTCTCCTTGATGTTCTGGTACCGTCAGCTCCCGGGACAGAACTTGATGCTGATGGCAACTGCAAATCAGGGCTCTGAGGTGACATATGAGAGCGGATTTACCAAGGACAAGTTTCCCATCAGCCGCCCAAACCTAACATTCTCAAACATGACCGTGAGCAACGTGAGCCCCGAAGACAGCAGCTTATACCTCTGCAGCACTGGAGACACAGTGCTGGGCACAGATCAAAGATCAGAGCAAGAACCTCAGTTCCCTCCTCCCTCCCCAACCTCAGAAGAGTCTGAAGACCCTGCCAGGTTGGGACAGAGAGAGGAAACCACAGCTCTTGGGCAGAAACAGCTGCTTGTGTGTTTTGTGAGTGGGCAGGGTGTGAATGGGCAGACTGGGGATGAGGATAGAATCTGTAGGACTAGCTGGAGGGTTCCATCCACATACAGGAAGAGTGACTCCTGGAAAGCCGAGGGGAAAATTTCTTCCAGAAGGGTGCTCAGAAATAGTAAAGACAGTTTGCCTTCAAGTGGCAGCGTCAGCAATAGCCTTTATCTCAAGGCTGTACTTAGCCTGTTTTCTTTCATAATGTATCTTTGAAGGACCTTAGTCATCTTGAAACCATCCTGGTCCATTATGTTGATGACATGTTAATTGTTCTTAGCAACCAGGAATTATAAGGTATTCTAGATGGCTCAATATGACACATCCATGCCAGACCAACGTAAAATCTGCCAAAGTTCAGGGGTCTGCCACATTGGTGAGCTGTGTAGTTGTCCAGAGGTCTGGGACCTGTTGGAATATCTCCTGTAAAGTGAGAAATTAGCTGCTGCACCTTATACATCCACCATGGAGAAAGAGGTGCGAAGCTTAGCGAGGTGCAATGCTTCGTCCTCTTTGGACTTTGAATTGTGCATTGCACATACTGCATCTGAGTGTGCTACTCTATTCCATTTATGGCGCGATCTGCAAAGTGGGGTCCAGTGCAGGAGAAGGTCCATCTATAGCAGAATAAGCCTGTAATGAAAGCTTCCTGCTTTTTGGTCCATAGACCAGGCAGACTCAGTTGTCCTTGAAGAGTCTATGGCAAATACGGATGCTCTGTGGGGCCCCTGGCATTCCCCAATAAGAGAATCACAAGGCAGCACAGGGCAAGTTCACTGTGCCGTGGCTACCACTTCAGCCCACTGCATCCTGGGCTGCATTTTACTACTTGCCTGATTCTGGTGAGACAGAACACTCACACACACAAGTCACATGAAGAGAGTTTATTACAGACGGGCATCAAGGAACAGCGGAGACCTAGGATTCAAAGAGAGCCAGTCCTCCAAGGCTCTGGAAAGCTGTTCAAGATGGACTGAATCTCACCTGTGCTTGCCCACTTGCACCGTAGCTGAGGTACCCCAGAGAGCAGCCCACCCTGGGTTTCATACCCTAGTAGCAACATGACATCCTGTTCCTAGGAGGGACTGGAACAGAGCGCAACCTGTCCTGGCCAGCTCCTCTCGATCTCAGGATGTTGTATTTCTGGCACATGCTACAGTTATTCTTGAGAACTGTAAGTGAAAAAGGTGGGCAGGGGGGGACTGGGGTTGTCTAAGGCTGCCTGGAGATCTGTCCCACAGGCAGATGTAGAGTTTGGGTGCAAAGCCATATTCTCTTCTACCTGCTAACAACTGTTCTTCCTTTGAGAAGCTGCTTCGGCAGTTCACTGAATATCTCATCATGGCATTCAGAACCTGGTGTTATCTGATCTGCAAAGCTGTAAAGCTGGACATGCACAAAGCATTCTGTTATTAAAGGGGAAATGTATAACCAAGACCAGACTCATGCACAGCTGGAAGAAGCACAATTCAATTTTAAGAGCAAGTCTCAAAGTCCTGTGGTACCCGCTCCTACTTTTCCACCCTTACCATACCCAAGGTTTCATGGGGATTTTGTGTTTTCAGTTGAAAAATATGGGCCTATTTTCTGGATGGCTCTGCATTTTATACTGGAATGATCATTGCAGTCTAGCACAAGCACAGTTCTGAAAAGTGTGGTGAAGGGAAATCCTTTCAGGATTTTGGAAATTCAATCTGTAAATCTGGTTGTCCACATTTTATAGAACAAGAGATGACCTGAAATATAGATCTAGCCTATGTTCAACTTTCACACTATCATCTAATCTCTACCTATGCATTCATATTTTCCCTCTTTTGGCTTTTCTGTGCTTCATTCTGGTTAATTCCTTTAAAACTACTGTGTAGTTTTCTAATTCACATCTTAGCTCCAATAAGCCTCTAATTTAACCTTTCAACTGACTTTATTTAAATTATATTAATTTTCATTTCTAGCAAATCCACTTGGGTCTTTTACAAATATGGCTGGCCATTTTTGAAACCATCTTACTCCTTGTGTATTTTTAAATTATTTTATTTCTTTAAAGTTATTAAACATGTATTTGAAATTTTTATCTGATAATGCCAATATTTGATGCCTCTTTGCATCTGGTTTTCTAACAAGAAAACTGCTGACTCTCACTCAGGGTGGCTCGTTTCCCTGTGCATTATGTAATATGATATTGTTAATTCATCTTTGGGAATTCTTTAAATCCTGGACTAAAGGTAGTTTTTCCAGGAAACATTTATGTTTGCCTCTGTCACGCAATTGTGGTGCTATAGACCTAACCTCATTTTATTTTATAATTCTCAGTGCACATCTTCTCACAGTGTCTATCCCAACCCCCAATGGGCTGACTGCTCGGTAATCACGAATATTCACAGGAATTTTTTTTTTAAATCCTCCACCCAAGGCCAAGGCCAAGATAAATAACATTCCTTGTTAACTGCTTCTGGGATTATTTTTCTAGTTTGTCTTTTCATCAGGTGTGTAGCTCTTCCTGTATCCTGGCTTCACAAAGGAGTGACTCTCATCTAGTTCCTGGTCCTGCACAAGGTCCAGTGGGTCATCTTCAGCATCCACACACTGATTATCTAGGCCACAGGAATCACGTGGACCCATTGTAGCTAATGGGTCCAGTGCTACCTTAACTTCCTGCCTATGCTCCCATAACCCTAAGAAGTCAACAAATTCACCTACACTAGAACCTTGGATTATGGAGCACCTTCCTATATTCCAGCCAAATTGTCTCCTTAAAAGCAGTAAAGCACTGCAGGTAGGAAATTGAACTCTGTTGAGAGACAGACCTGAGTTTAGAGCTTGGTTCTTCTGCTTTATCACTAGGTGTATGCTTAAACAAGTTACACAATTTCTCTATGAAAGAAAATAAGGATAATAATGAGATTTTGTACATGAGGGTTTGTTATAATAATGAGATGACATCATCTGCGTAAAGCACATAACACTGTGCCTGGTGGAGACAAAACATGCAATTAATGTAGCTACTACCTCAATTTATTTCTCATTGTAAAAAGCTTACAGTAGCAATTCTTTCCTCTAGCTTAGGTATTACTCTTTCTGAAAAGTTACTATGATAATTGTTTCTCTTTCTTTGAGCTATTTTAATCACATAAAAATGCATGGCATTATAAAATATGCAAATTATTAAAATGAGAAAAATTAAAAGTACTCATTTTTAATAAACTTAGGTCATACAATATATAATGTCTTAGAATTTATTTTAATATTTCATAAATACCATTTCATGTCAAAAAGTATATATTACATTAACTTTTGTAAGAATATTTCAATGTATGATGACCATCCTTAGTCTCACCAGTGTTTACAATCAAAACTAATGGCAAGGTAGATGCCCATATGCTAGGGTTATTTCATTTAAAAAAGCAGTTAGTTATGCATGTCGATTTATTTCTGTTATAGACTCAGAAGGGAACAATGAAAGTCCTCCTAACTCTACCTTCACATGGCGGGTTCCTTTTATTCAGGTCTTAACTCAAATACGATCTCCCCAAAGAGACCTTTCCTGACCACCGTGTTTAGCACAGCACCTCAGCAATCACCCCATGTTATCACTTTACCCTATTTTAATAATACCCAGTCACCATTGTCTGAAATAAAGTGTGTGTGCATATGTATGTATACACACATTAGTTATTCTCTGTCCCCCATCTCTATACCTCCCCGCCTGTGCGTGGACACACACGTACACGTAAATGCCTTGAAAGCAAGGGTCTTTTCTATCTTCTTCATTACTGCTTCCTTATAGCCTAGAAGAGCTCCTGGATATCACAAGAATTCAGTAAATATTTATTGGGTAAATAAATATGATTTAGAAGATAAAAAAGTGTCAAGTAGTAGTGGACTTCCCTGGACGAAGACTCTTCAAAGGCGTTTGAATTTAGGCCATCTAAGCCTGTAAAGAAATTGAATAGATTATTCTAACAGTAAGGAACGAGCATTTCAAGCTTGACAGTTGAATAAACTGTATTTGAGTAGAAAGGCACACAATGACGTGTGCCAGCCTCCCTCTGCTGCCTTCCCCAAGACTGGGAAACAGCACAGATGCTGCAGATTCCAAAGAGGCACAGCCTGGAACCTGCTCAAATGCAGTGGCCCTGAGGTGGACAGTCCCCATGTTGGAATTATGTCCATGCCTGTGGGACTGAACACTGTGTTCTGAGCCTTGGAAGCCCTTTGAAGATACTCCCGGCCACGCTGACCTAGAGGAAACAGCTGGGCAATTGGCTGCCTTCCAAGAGGATGACACAGTCTAGACTTTCCATAAGTCAAGTGAGAGCTTGGGGAGCCCAGTGGGCTGGACATGTCACCAGACCTGGCTTGCGGGTCTCAGTCTAGATCTAGTATGATTTAGCAAAATAGATCCACACATCATTTATTAAACTGAGTATCATGGAACAAGTCATAGATGTTACAGTAACAACAGCCCACATGGGTGTTCCTCCAGGACTCCATCCTGGCTGTCCCCTGCCTATGTGCATGCTCTGGAGCGACTTAAGCAGTTCTGATAGGCCCAATGAGGGAGGGACAAGGAGTGGCCGCAAGGTGAGCAGAGAGGCTCACCATGACATTACAGAAATCGGTATGTCTTTAAGTATTTTAAATTTAGACTCAATTGGTAGAGACTTCCCCATTCCCCTATCTACACAAGCCTGAAGGATAAATAAATCTGCAAACAGAACTTCCCTCTGGACATAAAACTTACACATCTTCCAGGGCTTCAAGGTATAGCTGATTGCCTTGTCCACGTCTTGCCCCACACATGTCTTACAATTCAAATTTTCCTCCAGAGCAAACACAGAGCACTCCCTCCGCTACCCAGATTCAGGGATTCCTGGGATGAGATATTCAAGCAAACAATTCCTTATTGGATAAAGAGAAATTGGGCTGTGGGGGAGATATGTAGCTTAGAAAAAAATAATAGACAAGGAAAGGAGCTGGGAGAGTTGGGGGAGACAGTTGGAATCTAACAGTCTGGCTGGAGAATGGTGAAGAAACCGGGACCCACGGAGGAGCTGACTAGGAGCTGAGGGAGACAGATCTGATCCGGCTGGCCTAGGAGAAGAAAGCATTAAAGAAAGTGTAAAAGAAAAAGAAAAAGAAAATAGTGATTTGGAATCTGACAAAAAATATGCTTTTCAGACTACTGGGAAGTCTAGAAGACTCCACTACATAGCAACATGAAGGGGAATGAACTTGGTTTGAATAGGACAGGTTTTATGCCACCTCTGCATGCCTTAGCCAAGTAACCCTGGAGATGTCACTTAACCTCTGAGCTTTAGATTCCTCCTCTGTAAAAAGGAGAAAGCAGCATCTGCCACCTGCCACCTGCCACCCCAGTGAGGCTGCGCCAAGGCCCAAGAAAGAGGGAGGGAAGTAGAATGCCCTACAACAGAGAACGCGGGCACTGGAATTGCCCTGCTCTGCTTAAATCCCATCTGCACAACCTGCCCATTTGATCATCTGTCAAATGCGCAACTCTGCACGTGGTTGTGATGACAAAACGAAAAAAAAAAAAAGGTCCATGAAAGACTTACATGATGTTTGGTGTATAGTCAGCACACAGAAACTAGTTGCTGTTACCATCATCGAGGAACAGTGGTCTGATATGCTCAGCAGTTAATATGAGCCAGGAGGATGTAGCAGCAGACAACGGAATCCTAGTTCAGGATGAACAGTCCCAGGAACAGCACAGACATCCAAATGGCATTTGGGCAGCTGGATCTGAGCCGGTCCTGCACACCTGAGCCTAGGGTGTGAGGTGACAGTCTCTACCACAGCTGTCTTCTCTGCCTGCTACTTGGAAGAAGGCTAACCTCAGACTATGTTGTGGATGTGATAGTTTATTTTAAGCAGGAGTGCAAAATATCAGAAGAAGCTAATCTTCAAGCTTTAGATACAGAATGTTCTTAGGAGTTTCCTTTTAGACATTTCCAAAATGATTTCCCATCTTCTGCCAAGGATCAGCTCCCTGGGTGTACCTGTCCAGTATGCTGTTACCCAGAGACGCCAGAGCAAGAGTTTCTCCTTATCCTCTAAGATAGGAGATCTGTGATGACCCCACAACAAGAGGACAAAACAAAACAGCATGTTTAGTGACATCAGAAGAAAAGTCCCTATATCAGTGCTCCACAACCTGGCTACCTTGGACTCCGCCAATAACCTGTGAGCAGAAAGGTGTGTCGGTCACAGCGTGGCTGGGTCTGGGGCCATGGCAGGGAAAGGCCGTGAGATAAGGTGTCAGGTGAAGGATTAATTCAATCTTCCATTTCTGTAGAAAGAAAAGTGTCAGGAGAAATCCAGATGTAGTGTGCCCTCTGGGGACCTCTGGCTTGACCCCAGATAAACTTTCCTTTAGATGCCTCCTGCGGCAACTCCCACATTTCCCAGTGCTCTCTCTGTCTTCCTGCAGCCGTGAGGGCAGCTCTGACATTTTTACATCTGCATTCTTGGGCAAGACAGAATCTTTCTGAGCCCAAGTCTCCTCTGTGGGAATAATGTTGTTCTGCACACCCCACAATTAGCAGGTTTGTGAAAAGTGCAACTGTGAAATTTGGCATTAATGAAAAGCCGTGGACCACTGTTGCTTACGTAAAAGCTCTTGAAAAGCTGCCATGCACTGTACAAATAGAACAGTATTCCCAGTTAAGCATGAGCACATCAGAAATTAGAGGGATGCAGCGTGGAGAGGTGGGAGCTCTGAGTGGTGCCCCTTCTGGCTGCAGAGAAGCCAGTGTGGCAGCCACACCAGGAACTGGAGCAGAGGTGCCCTGTGTGTCCCTCCCAGCAGCATGAACCATGCTCTGGCATTTCCCCGTTCACTCCAGTTTCCATGTACTGCCTCCCTCCAGCCCTCCTGCCATCTCCAATTCCACCACCGGATTTACGGTCCTTTCTCACTGTGTTCACCATCTCCAGAACATTCTTCCTTTCCTATCTTTCAGAGAATTCAAATGTGAGCTCTGCCCACTCCTGCCCCTCACCAAGCCTGAGCTGAGCATTGCAGAGAAGCATCCTCATACGAAAGCTCTTCCAACTGGCTCACGTTAGACACACGCACAGACAGCACCTCCCTCTCTACACTCCTCCAGCCAGGTTGTGCCTCAGTGAATTACAGGGCTGTGTCTTGCTGGCCATGGCTGGTTCCAAATGGAGATCCTTCCTGCAAAGATTCGCTCTGTACTGAGCCCAGCATAATCTCACCGTATCTAAAATAGAAAATTCCAGACCCATCCCCCCCACGTCTTGGTTATTAAACCCAATACTCGACACCTTCGCCACGTGCTCATCTATCTACCTACCTGCCTACTGCTGATTCTCTGATCCTAACCCCGACCTACCACTGTCTAAACTTGTTCTGATATCTGATCTGGGGCACATAATTCTAGTTCAGGCTGTCAGCCCCTAGCAGGTGGGGCCAGTTTTCATCACCTTGAGCACAGATTGAGGCTGCTTAAGGAGAACCCACAACAGGACACACATGAGAGAGACAAATGCCCTGACATCAAGGAAGAGGAGGAATGTGATATTGGTCTCCCGTCTTCCAAATGTGTTGGGTAAGCGCCAATCTAACCCTCACCCCTCCTCCTTTGAAACACTCCTCATCCATAGGCCTTGGTAGGAAGGAGCCAGCTGAAAGCCCAGGTTCCTAAGGAACGCTGCATCTCCTTCTCATCACCTGCTAGTGTTAGAATTCTGGATGCCAAAGCCTTGGATCTGACCTTCCTGTCCAGTGGTTTAGCACTGGAGAGAGGGGTCTTCATGCTCAGAGGCAAGAGCCTCGGACAGACGCCCTTCCTCTTCCAGAGGCTCCAGGACACTGAGAAGCCAAGCTTGCTGCCAGTGCCAGGCCTTCCCTAAAGTAAGTTAAATACATTCCACCATGCCAGAGGATTTCTGAAACTCAAGCCATTCTCCCTCCTCCTAACCCCATCTCCTCTGTCTAAGAAAAGCCAGCTGTGCCACTCGGCTTCCCCTGTCTCCCCACGCCAGCATCCTTCCAGGAATCAGCCGGGCTCCCTCCCTGCCCTCAGAAGGGGAGTTACCTTATCTCCTGCCAGTCGCAAATCCACAGAGTGGGCAAACACAGCAGAACTGATGCAACAGCCTGGGAAGGGGAAAGCTGCAGGTGTGTTTGTGCTGGGAGGAGCAGCGGCCCTCCGCCTCCCATGCACCTCCGCACCCTCAGCCAGAGGTATAAAGACGGGCACTCACCACCTGCTCCATCACTTCCACCACCATGAACGCACTCCTGATCCTCGCCTTTGTGGGGGCCGCCGGTGAGTCCCATGCCTGGCCTCAGGCCACGCCCGCCCTCCCTGGCAGACACGTGCCACACCGCTCTTGCTGCCTCCCCGTTTCACCTGTGCTCTGATGCTCTAGCCCCCTGCCTGGCACCACCTCTCCTTCCCATCTGCCCTGGGCTCTCTTTCTCACCTCCTCCCCGATTCCACTCCCACCCTCTCACCTCCTCCCCGATTCTACCCCCACCGCCATCGGTCATCCACAGGGAGGCTATGGTGGAAGCCAGAGAGGGACGCCAGGCGGAGCCGCCGTGAGAGGAAGCCACGGGGCCAAGGCCGCGTCAGGCAGCTCTGGGATAGCGCCACTAGAGCTGCACAGCTGCTCTTAATCTCAAATGCACCTGGGAAGGTTGAAAAACTCCTGCCAGAGACTTACCCCTAAACATTCTGACTTCATTTGTATGGGGCTCAGCCTGCGTATTGAATTTTTAAGCTTCCCGCATGATTTTAACATTTCTAGGTGTGCAGCCAAGGTTAAGAATCACTGTGGTATTGGCCAGTAACAATGCCTACCTGTGTCCTGCCTAAGTGGGTCTGGAGGCTGCCTGCCAACCTGGCCTCACTGTACTGAGCTATGGAGAAGCTGGGTACAGCCAGGCTTTCCTAGCTAGGCCAAACCATCCTGACAATCTGGGGCTCAAACAGCCATGGGGAGCAGACCAGTGATGACCCACAGAGAAAAGTAGCCAGCGGGTGAGATGACCACATGCCAACTCCTATCCCACGGAGAGCATCATGAGGGCATTCCTCTGTCCTCAGCCTGATGGCCCCAGGAGAGGGCCAAGCCCCTAGGGTGTGCTCTACAGCCATTCAGAGACTAGGGCAGCCACCTCCTGTGGCAACCCCTGGGAAAGGCAGTGCCCCCGCCCTTGCCTGGTATCACTGTGCCTGCTGAGGAACCCTAGTTAGCATGAGCCAGGCATAGGGCTGAGGGTTCCAGCCCCAACATGCTGCTATTTTGGCTTTTCCCTCCCTGTCTCCACTCAAGTTGCTTTCCCCGTTGATGACGATGACAAGATCGTCGGCGGCTACACCTGTGAGGAGGGTTCTGTCCCCTACCAAGTGTCCCTGAACTCCGGCTCCCACTTCTGCGGCGGCTCCCTCATCAATGAGCAGTGGGTGGTGTCTGCAGCTCACTGCTACAAGTCGTAAGTGCTGGGCCCCTGGCCATGAAGCCCGCAGCCCAGGCCCCTCACAGTGCGGGGGCTGCGGAGGTCAGGGAAGATAAGGGGACGGTGATGGAGAAGAGAAGCCAATGGCAGCAGCTAACTTGCCAGAGCCCAGGGTGAAGAGAGGCCCTCCAGGAAGCCTCTCACGCCCACACAAACCCATGCAATAGCAAGGGCCATGGGTCATAAAAGCAGAGAGGGATTATCGAGGGTGGTAAGGGCCACTGGGAAAGCACCTCTTGCTGGCTGGCTGCACATTAAAAACCACATAAGAAACAGCAAGGAAAAAAAAAAAAAAAAAGCTCATGCTTGGGTCTTATCCCAGGACAATTAACTCAGAATTTTCAGGAAGAGGCTGTGAATATGGGTGAGTCTTTAAACTCTCTACCTCTGGTAATTGTGCAGTGTAGACAGAGCTGAGAACCACTGCCTGTACCAGGGGTTCTCAAGCCTGAGTGTGCATCAGAGCCACCCACAGGGCTTGTTAAAACAAATAGCTGGGTCCCATCCCCAAGGTCCTGATGCAGGAGGTCTGGGGAGGGACTGAGAATTTGCATTTCTGACAAGTTCTCAGGTGACACTGGTACTGCAGGTCCAGGGGCCACACTTGGGGGCCCACTGGATTCAATTGTGCAGAATGGTGGTGCTCACCAGCCCAAGAAGGAAGGGAGTAGAAGTCAGCGTGTAGCGAGCAGGGGCACAGAGGATGAAGAATGCCCGGGAAGCTTCAAGCGGCCCTTCTGTGTCGGTGGCGCTGGGTGCCCGAGGGGGTGTG
Source organism: Indri indri (assembly GCA_004363605.1). Classification (NCBI taxonomy): domain Eukaryota; kingdom Metazoa; phylum Chordata; class Mammalia; order Primates; family Indriidae; genus Indri; species Indri indri. Next base: position 13,594 of record RJWJ010031975.1, read on the forward strand.
GGAAAGGAGGCGGGAACGCAGGTTGAGGGCAGCCCCCAGCTGGATCCCTTCGTTCATCCCACCCCACCACCCACCTCTGACGCAGAGAAGTCCCAGGTCTCACACCTGCATTGATGCGCTGCCCCTCACGATACTGCCACACACCCCACCCCAGGCCTCCGGGGTGGCCGTGAGCAGGAGGCTTGAGAACCACGGGGAGAGCGGGGTGGGTGCGGCAGGCTGCGCAGAGAAGGATTCACCATGCCTCCCCTCCCTACAGCCAAATCCAGGTGAGGCTGGGAGAGTACAACATCGAAGTCCTGGAGGGGAACGAACAGTTCATCAACTCGGCCAAGGTCATCCGCCACCCCAGCTACAATTCCCGGACCCTGGACAATGACATCATGCTGATCAAGCTGTCCTCGGCCGCCGTCATCAACTCCTGGGTGTCTGCCGTCTCCCTGCCCAGCGCCTGTGCTGCCGCGGGCACTGAGTGCCTCATCTCCGGCTGGGGCAACACCGTGAGCTCCGGCTGTGAGTGGAACCCCTCGCCCCCCACCTCCCTCTGTCCTCACATGTTCCAGAACCAAGCATGCCCCTGAACTTGAACCCATTTGCTTCCAGGCTGCAAATACATTTCTAGTGTCCACTGCACCCCAAGGCTCTGTACCAGGTGCCAGAGAGATGCAGGGTCTCAAGGAGTTGGCTCCTAGAATCAAGAGAGGACAAATAGAGACCTCGCTGTGATCACGTCTGGGGAGGGGTTCAGCAGCGATCATGCTGGGAACTGGGGCTGACGTTCCCGGGGTCCTCTCCTGGGGCAGCCCTCAGGGTTCAGCACTAGGTAGTTGTCCCCCGTTCTGGCCTGACTTACATTTCTTCTTCCTGATCTCTTCCTGCTCCTCAAAGCCAACTACCCGGACCTGCTGCAGTGCCTGAACGCACCCCTGCTGAGTGACTCCGACTGTCAGGCTGCCTACCCCGGGGAGATCACCAAGAACATGGTCTGTGCCGGCTTCCTCGAGGGCGGCAAGGATTCCTGCCAGGTGATTTGACCCCTTTCCACCCCAAGGAAGGGAGGAAGGCTCGTTTGGGCTTCGTGGTGTTTCCTTAGTAAGAACAGAGATGCGCCACACGGACAAGGGCGTCGAGCCACACAGCTGACTGGAACAGAGTCTTTATAGTTCAGAGTAAGCGTAGCTATATTCCTCCTCGTCTCCCTCTTCATGCAACTCGTCCCTCCTTCTCCCCAGGGTGACTCTGGAGGCCCCGTGGTCTGCGATGGAGAGCTCCAGGGCATCGTCTCCTGGGGCTATGGCTGTGCTCTGAAAGGCAAACCTGGTGTCTACACCAAGGTCTGCAACTACGTGGACTGGATTCAGGAGACCATCGATGCCAACAGCTAAAGCCCCCCGGTCCCTCCATGATCACAGCGCCAATAAAGACGTGACTTTGCGCTCACTGCCAGTGTCTGTGCCTGTTCCCTCCAGCTCCCTCACCTGGAAAACACCCTCTTTCTGAGATGAGACAGGGCTGTGCCCCTCAGGGGGCTCTGCTCATCTCTCACTCCCAAAACGTGTTTGTGGTACACTAGATTAGCAGCATACAAAGAGATGGAATCCAAAATATAATAACAAGCAGGGGGCAAGGGGCTGCTTTCTAGAGAAAAATACATCTCAGAAAGTTGGTGTTGAAGAGGTTTCTTGACCTTGGTACTTCTGTGGGTCTTCGAGGTGCTCATTCGTGCACACATCAGCTCCGGTTTGCAAGACCTCACTGCTGCATTTGCCTACACGGGTGAACAGATCCGGGACACCCAGCGCTGCCGGGCCTGGCTTCTCCCACACCCCTTCCATGTGTGCCCTTGCTAGCCCAGCTGTGCTCCCCCCGCCGCAGATGGCCTGCTTTGAGAAGGCCCCTCTGGCCCTGCTGCCCAAAGATGTGCTCAGGGGTCTGGAGGGGAAAGAGAAATCCCTGGGTCTTCATCTCTCATGCTTCTGAGAAATCTGCCATTCGTTCATCCCACGTAATAATACCAATGAGTATACACCATCCCTAGAGCCTTACAGACGTTTTCACATTCGGTTTCTCTCCCCTGTGGGGTGGGATATTACTCCAGTGGCGCCGATAAGAAAGCAGGTTCGGAGCAGCTTGTTAGTTTACCCACGTGCCACACCCAGCAGATGGCCGATCTGGGGTTTGACTCCTCCACACCTGGCTCCAAAGCCCTGCTCTCTCTAGCCTGTCTCACGTCCTGCTACGGCTGTGCTCTAAGGGACGACGAGTCTGTCAGCTCTCATCTTCAACATCTCTCTAGCCTACCGTCACCAGCACCCAGTCCCCCACGCCTCCGGAGGGGTTCCTCCTGAAGGCTGCCTTGCACGCAGCGTGGCTGCGTAACCTCCCAGCCTCCCGCGGCGTCCACAGTGGAATCCAAGCTCCCGGGAAACGCAGGATTCTCCTTGCTCTGCCGCTGCCTGCACGTCCTGCCTGGGACCTCCCCGCCCCTCTCTGCGCAGCTCCCCTCCATTGTCCAGAGTCCTGGCGGGCCGCCCAGCAAGCACAGCACCCCGGACCTCTGTCCCTGGATACTAGGGCTCCCTCAGACTGGACACCCTTCCCAATCTCCCCTTCACCCTCTGCAGAAAAGTCTTTTCTGTCTCCTCCTCTGCCTCCGCCTGCTTCAATCACTGTCCTGCTCCTGCCACGTAGGAGCAATGGCTGTGTCCATCGTGTCACTCCACTGTGAGCTCCTCGGGGGAGAAATCTTGCCTTCCTCACCCTGGTATCTCCAGTGATTAAACAAAGTCTGGAATATAATAAGCACCTAGGGATGGAAGGGACAAAATGTGAAGTAGGAGTGGAAGGAAACTGACTGAGAAAAGAAAGAATCTTCCAGAAGAATGGTTCTCAAAGTGTGGTCCCTGGACCAGCAATACCAGAATCACCTGAGAATTCAGGAGAAATGCAAATGTTACCCCCACACCTACTAAGTGGGAAATTCTGGGCTGGGGCCCAGCAACCCGCATTTTAACAAGTCTTCCAGATCATTCTCGTGCAGGCTGAGACTTGAGAACCAATATGGTGGAGATATCCCTGGGCCAATATTTCTGTGAGCATAACAGTAACTAACATTTTCACTATCCTTAGCCAGGCACCATCATAAAACTTCACAGGTGCTATCTCATTTAGTTCTCACAACGACCCCATGAGGTAGGTATTATTATTATTATTATTCTCATTTTACAGACAAGGAGACTGAGTATTTAGGAGGCTTAGTGACCCCCCCACCCCCCGGTCTCTTAGCCATAGAGCGGCTCCTGGTGGGAGCCTGGCCGTGGGCTCCAGGAGGTGGGCTTCGCTGAGCGGTGGGGCCCTGGCAGGGTGTGGTGGCACCTGCTAGAGCCCCACAACTAAGTAGGGAGTCTTGGGTGGAGGTTTCAGCTCTTCCTCTTCACCACTGGACCACTCATTTTAGCCTCTTAAGGTTTCGGATCCTCAACTGAGAACATTGTGAGAAAAAATTTAGGTTGAAATGAGTCAGTTAACATGCTGGAAAGCTTTCAAGAATTGCATGTGTATATAATGTTATTTGCATGTCTCCCCCAAGGCACACCTTGAGAAAGGCGCAGGGGTAACCCTGCTTCCCCCACGCACCCCTCCAGCCTCTGCACGTTCTTCTCGCCCCCTCAAGTGGCCAAGCTCAGATTGCAGAGATGCGGGTCCAAAAAGTAGGGAAAGGCTGCCCCCTACTGCCGAGCTGATGAATGACTCCAACTTGATACCTGCCTAATGGGTCTACGCCCCTTTAAGAGAAAACAATGCTGCACGCACACTTGGGCGTAGCAAAACTGGGATACGCTCTGTCAGGATTAAAAGAAACCATGATGCCAAGACCAACGGGTGTTATTACTGGTAAGGCCAGTCTGGGCGAAGGCCCCCAGCTAGGTGATTAAAAGGAAACTAATTTAGAGGGTAAATTGTCGATAGGCAAAAGGAGTGAATAAGACAGAAAAACATGCGGAAATAAATCAAAATAAACTCTGTGCCCCAATAAGGACAGGTAATAAAGAAGAGGCCTTGCCGCCTTCCAGTGGATGAAAGCCATCGACCTCTCGTTCAGGCATTCGGTAGAGTACTGTGAGGTCTGTCACTATTAATGAGGTAAATAGTCTTCTCTTTCCCTTTTCCCCTAAATTCTAAGGGCCATTCCCTGGCACCCAGCTCGCGGCACCCCTAGACAGCTCTCTGATGTTCTCCAGGACTTATCCCTGCCCTGTTCTAGTCAGGGGACAAGCTGTGAGTCCCAACACAGGCGCTCTGACAGAAATGCCCAGAAGAATTCTGTTTGGTTATTTAAATATAAATTATTAAGCCCAATCCTAGAGACTTTAACTCAATACGTCACAAGGACTCTCAGAAATCTGCATTTTTCACAAGCTTCCTAAGTAGTTGGAGCTCCACTGAGCAAATTCAGGACCATGAAACAGCTTTTCACATCAACTGGTAGTCTTTGGAAAACATAATGGCTTTCCAGATTAAACAAGTAGCTTTTTTAAAAATAGCAGATATATTTTCAAATATTATTTAAGACAATGTTGTGTTGTTTTTCTTTTTAAATTGTATTAATTTAAAGTTTGATTTTAAATAGATAATATAGCTATATGGCCCCCAAATGGAAACAACCCAATAAAGTTGGCGTTGAGAAATGTAACTTTGACTTCCACTCTGTTTCTGTCTACTTCGCACATCATTAGTAGGTCATCACTTCTGTCAGTTTCCTTTGTGTCCTTTCAGTGCTTTGGTATGAAGAATCAACTAAACAAAAGTATAATCCTTATCTCCCCTGCCCTTTGTTAGACAAAAGGTAGCTTACGGTTATGCTATTTTGCAGCTTGCTGTTTTCCAGTCAGTAATGTATCTTGGAGGGCTTTCCACAGAAGTATAAAACATCTTCATTCTTTTTTAGCATGGAATATTATTCCATCGTGTGAACATATCACAGTACATTTTTCAGTCCCTCACTGATGGGCACCTGTGCTTTTTCCTATCTTTTTTTGCTATTCTAAATGATGCAAATATTTTACACACATTTTTTATTTGTATGAAAGAATATGTACAGGATAAATTTTCATAGGTGGGATTTCTGGATGAAAAAGCAAATGCATTTGTATTCTTTATAGATACATCCAAATTTCTCTCCATAAGCATTTATCGTCTCACGCTTCTACCCGTGATCAAGGTGTAAAGCAC
>RJWJ010031976.1:0-18823 GCA_004363605.1 Indri indri
AACCTCAAACTCCTGGGCTCGAGCAATCCTACTGTCTCAGCCTCCCGAGTAGCTGGGACTACAGGCATGCGCCACCATGCCCGGCTAATTTTTTCTATATATATTTTTAGCTGTCCAATTAATTTCTTTCTATTTTTGGTAGAGACAGGGTCTCGTTCTTGCTCAGGCTGGTCTCGAACTCCTGAGCTCAGAACTATCCACCCGCCTCGGCCTCCCAGAGTGCTAGGATTACAGGCGTGAGCCACCGCGCCCGGCCTCCTAGGAATATATTTAAATAAGGAGGTGAAAGACCTCTACAGGGAGGCCTATGAAACACCAAGGAGGGAATAGCAGAGGATGTAAACAGATGGAAAACCATACCATGCTTATGGATCAGCAGAATCAACATCATTAAAATGTCTATACTATCCAAAGTGGTCTACAGATTCAACGCAATCCCTATTAAAATATCAACATCATTTTTTGCAGATTTAGAAAAAATAATTCTACACTTTGTATGGAACCAGAGAAAACCCTGTTAAAAGCAACCTTAAGCAAAAAGAACAAATTGAGAAGATCAATTTACCGGACTTCAAGCTATACTATAAGGCTATAGTAACCAAAATAGCATGGTACTGGCACAAGAACAGAGACATAGACCAACAGAAAAATTTTAAATATAATCTACTGATCTTATGCCCTACAATATTCTGATAACAAAAATGGACAATAATACTACAAGAAAAAAATTATAATTCAATTTTACTTTTGAACATGAATATAAAACTCCTAAATGATACATTAATATATTAGCATATATAATCCAACAATGTATTGAAAGAAAATACATAACAATATGGAATATTTAAAATCAGCTACAAGGGCAATTCAGTATTAGAAAATCCATCATTTTAATTTCTTACATTAACCAATTAACAAAAAGCAAACATTTTTTATCCAATTAGATGCCCCAGTTTTTGAAATAAAAGTCAACACCTGTTAACCTTTATATATACAGTAGTCCCTCCTTATCCATGGGTTCACTTTTTAGTTTCAGTTACCTAAGGTCAACCAAGATCCTTAAATATTGAATGGAAAATTTCAGAAATAACCAATTCATAAGTTTCAAATCACATACCTTTCTGAGCAGCCTGATGAAATCTCACTCCATCCTGCTCTGTCCCACCCAGGACACAAATCATCCCTTTGTCCAGTACATTCACACTGTATAGCTCCCCTCCTGTTAGTCACTTGGCCATCTTGATCATCAGATCACCTGTCTCAGAATAGCAGTGCTTGTGTTAAAGCATCTTTATTTTACTTAATAATGGCCCCAATGCACAAGAGTAGTGATGCTAGCATATTGTTATAATTGTTCTATTTTATTATTAGCTATCGTTGTTAATCTCTCACTATGGCTAATTTATAAATTAAATTTTATTATAGGTATGTATATATAAGAAAAAATATAGTATATATTAGGTTTGATACAATCTGCGTTTTCAGGCATCCACTGAGGGTCTTAGACTATATACCCAAGGATAAGGGGGGATATATATATATATATATATAGTTATATGTAAAAATTAGACATCAAAAGAAATGTCCTTAATCTGAAAATTGGTATAAATCAGAAATCTGGAGCAAAGAGTATATCTGAGAATCAAACAATAATCATTAAGAGCTCAATTTTGAAGCCTCACTGGCTGAATTTGACTCAGGCAACTTCACCTCCCAGCTGTTAGATTTGTATCTCTGGCATCTAGGAGTTCAGAAGTGGATGTGATCTGCTTCCTTTCTCTCCCCTATTCTTTCTCTATTTGAACAGCCTTCTCTTCCCCTGACTCTAATTCTAGCTCATACTAACCTTTCTCCTTACAGTAAGTGCAGCAAAGAGGCACGAGAGATTATCTTTAGGTAACTGTGCTCTAACTGGTCTGGTTTTAGGTTGGTTTTCTGAAGGACTGATTCAGCTTTACCTGGGCTACCTCTGTTTGAAATGGACCCCTTCTCCCCCACCACAACGCCCAAGAGGGGCAACCTTACTTCCTACAACATTCACATGAGATTCACCTGCAAACAGGATCTCCAGGTTCGATGTACCATTGCTTGTTTGAGGGGCCACCTGAGTAGCCCCATGGCCTTGGTCTCCCTCTGCTATTCTCCACGCTCCTTTCGGTAGAGTCATAGGCAGCCACTAGAATCCTCTTCCAGATATGCAAAGGCTCACAGAAAAATAGGGCATTGGTGCAGCTCTTCCAGATTATGCCTTTGGACTCATATGTACTGCACTCCGGTCCCTTCACAATCAGCAAGTAAGAAGCTATTCCTTCTTTAGTCTTCAGACAAGAAACTGGCTCTAGTCTTTATGTTTATGTACACCCTTAAATATAAATTTCAATGGACACATCTGTTTCACTGCCCCCAATCTTTGGAATTTGAGAACAAAATGCTGTACTTCTAAACATATAGAACACTTTCTATTAATAGCAAGTACCATTGCTTTTCAAATTTTCTCTCAGATATCTCGTTGGTAAAGGCCATCAAAGCAGGTTAGCCTCACTGGGACCTGAGGTCAGACCAGAAATCTTATGCCAGAGATAAGGCCCTCTTTGAACTTGACCTTGAAAAAAATTACTAACTTTGTTCTCAACTGGGATCTGTCTCCACCATTAACCTTGCACTATTTAGTAACCTTATGGGACAAGAAAAGATTTCAATCAATACTTCAGACTATCATTTAACTTTACTATGTATAAAAACAAAAACTTTAAACTTACTGGGAGAAAAGTATAGAAGACTATGTCCATGACTTTGGAATGGAGAAACCCTTCTTAAAGGAATAAAAATTTTTTAAAATATGAAAACTTCATATGGGAGAGCACATCAAAATTTAAAATTCTAAACAATTCAAGAAACTTTAAAATGTTGAAAGACAAGTTTTAGACTAAAAAAAAATTTGCACATATGTAACAAACAACAACATATCAATAAGAAAAAGACAAATACCTGAAAGAAAAATGAACAAAAAGGAAAAAGTAATTAATAGAAGCAAAAATATAAATGGCCATCGAAAAAATGGTTCACTTCTGTAGAAACCATGGGAAAACAAATCAAAGTCACAGTGAGATAACACTTTTAATCCCATCAGGAAAAAAATTCTAAAAACTGAACATACCCCCAAATGTTGGTGAGATCTGGGGACATAGGCACTATCACACACTGTTTGTACCAAAAAAAAAAAAGAAGAAAAACAACTGTGAGGGCCACTTTTGGGGAAAATTGAGCAGTATCTATTAAACCTAAAAATGCACATACTCCTTGACCCAGAAGGTCTTCTTGAAGTTTCCTGCTCTTACAGAAACACACATATGCTCAAGGAGAATGTTGTCACAATATTCATGTAATTGAAATTACAAATTCACACCAATAGAGGAATAGAAAAACAAAGTGGGAAGTAGTCACAGATGGATAGAACAATCAAAATGAGAATAAAATACTGTACTAGGTTAGAGTACAGCAGTAGATGCTAAAAAAAAAAAAAAAACAAACCCAGTTCTCTCCCTTTCCATTCAATGAAAACAATGCAAGCACACTGGTGTTTAAAGCCTTTTTATGAGGGTGCACCTAATTTGTGGATTCACAGTCGACCTCGGTCTGTTTCTGAGAAACACTTGACAAAGAGGATGAGGGAGAACCGGAGACTTAAGCTCAAACATGATTCATTAACCTATATACATAGCCTTGGCTTCTCTTTAAAACTCATCTGAAAGTTTTAAGATACTTTGTTTTCCAGTTAAAAGAACTGAAACATTATTGTACTAATTATCTTAGGAAACTAGAGAAAAGAACCAAAGGTCTTTGAAAAAACATTTTTGCCTCTTTGACAAATATTTCTAGGCATAGTAAAATTAAATATCCCATTGTAAAAAGGTAAAGTGTCCCCAGTTGGGATATTACTTTCTGAATAATCCTGTGGATATTCCCAGTTTGAGCACCAAATCATAACTCACTCGTCAGGGTTGGTTAGAATCATAAACTGCCATAGTAGAGTTTTATGAAGGACAGAAGGACCTCAGACTGAACTTGTCCAATTAAACAGATTAAATTCTAGCTATGAATTCAGGCCAGGGCCATGCATTATTGTTTTACTACAGAATAAACATAAATTTACCAATGCAGTGAAGTTTGCAGCTGGTGAAAGTCCGTGATTTTCCCCATGGAAATGTTTATTTATTTAGCTCCAATTATAAAGTTAAAAAGGAATCTAATGCATCTAAGGCAGAAAAATGAGGAAAGAAAACATCTGTAACTTAGAGATAAACATTTGGGACAGAATTTGTTCTCATTTATTTGTGAACTATTTTAATTTGAGTTCAGTGCAAGTACTTGAGGTGCATAATTCCACAGAGTAATAAAATAGACCTTAAAAACACAATGTACCAGTGTACAAGTAGCAATGAAGATAATATGCGTAGAAAAATACATGGCCTTAAGAGCTGTACCTAACATACGTTCAAATGCAATAAAGGATGAAACTTTGTGGTTTTAGGTGACCCACATATTTTCTTCTAAAAAATTGTTGTAATCTATTCAGGCTGCTATAGCAAAATACCATGGAAATGAGCTGGTGTTCCAAACATATTTTACCCCATGGAATTTATGTTGTCGATAACATTTAATTATTATGTGATTTTAATGATTCTCTGAAGCCACGGCTTTTCTGAGTCTTTTAAAAGAAAATTCAGTCAATTCTTCATTATTGAGTCTATAATTACTGCATATTGTTCAAGTCTCTTTGCTCCCAGCACTTCCATCCTTTTAAGTGAAAGAGAAAAAAAGAGAATCACTCTGATAAGCAGTTTCATGGAGAGCACCTTCTTAAACATACAGACACATATGACTGCATATGATTTGGTTGTTAACCACAGTCCAGATATAGCTGGTGTTTTTAAAATATATTTTTTCTAATCCTCACAGATCTCGTAAGGAGGTAGGATTTATTATTATTTCCATTTTTCATAAGAGAAAATCGAAGTCTAAAATCACATAGAGGTGAGGAAGATAGTCTGCATTTAAATCTGTACCCTTAACCATGATTCTATATTATAAAATTAATAACTAAATTGAATTACTTGTCCTTTTTGTAGATTTCAACTTTCTATTACTCTTGTCTGCCATCACTAAGTATGATTGTATAACCACCTGCCTCAGAAGATTGTAGTGAGGACAATACAATAAGAAAGAGTGTAAAGCACATTGGAGACCATTTATCAGGCCCTACCGATAAATAAGGCTATTCACATTTCAAAGATACATTGACTCTTCCAGGCAATGATAATGTAACTAGTAACATAGGCCCTGATATTAAGCCTAACTCTAATGATACTTAACCAAAAAGATCCCTTTGAAAAATCCAGTTCTCTATGAAAAACAAGTGTCAAGTTATATTGCACTTCTTTCTCCAGTCTGATTGCCCCCTTTTAATCTCTTGGAATTTGTAAAATGCACTATCTTTGCAGGACTAATCTGGTGAGGAAGATTTGAGAATGGATTTAAACCAAATATGAAGTACGTTTCTTATGTAATAAATGTAACATTGACGGATTTTTAATAAACTTGTTAGAACACTATGATTTCTGTCTTTCGTCTCTATTCTCCATCACTCAATCCCGTCTCTAAGCTTGTGGATTTGATACAGCCACACTGAGAACTAAACCTAGAGCAACCTAGCCAAAATTCATGTTGGTATCTGCCAGTATTCCTACAGCCCTCAACATTTGTAAAGACATAGGCAAATTGTGATGTCAAGCAAGTGGTGTGGAACCCTTACTATAAAGCCTGGACAGCTTGTCAATGTTTTCTTAGGGGAAAAAAAAATCTGCATTCTGAATCAAACAGTCAGATTCTGAAAATAAATTGCCCCAGAAATTCTAAGGGGCGAGAGAAAGTCGATGAAACTGGTAAGAGCAGCTGATGGATCCCACCATATACCCTACTGCATCTCCACACCCACTTTTTACTTTCACAGAGAAAACTGAGCAGTTCTTCTTTTCCAAACCCGACACCAGTAGGGTTCCGTCCTCTCTCTCAGCTGGCTGGCCAAGGTGCCAGTATTCCTTCAGACTTTAAGTCAGTCACCCTGGATTCAAAGAAGCTCATAAAAAATAAAATTGTACACTCTCCCATGCTCAAATATGCAACTCAGTTGTTTCAGCTTTACTAACCAAAGAAGTACTCGTTGATTTTTTGAATGGTCTAAAAGTCATCCATTATTTGAATAACTAAAACTGTAAAATTGCATAGGCTTTTATTAAAATAGTTTAATTCCAACAAATTGGGTTTTTTCAATATTAAATTATACAAGTCATGATACTCATGAAATTTGCCAACTAGACTTTTAACAATTACTGTCAATGTCTTTCTGTTTTCAAGTTCATAGTTAATGGGATATTTAACCTTGAGGCTGATTTTCTTTGCTAATTAAAACTTTGCAATATGTATAATGTGTAATGATTTCAAAATTCACTTCCATCCCACATTGTTAAATAGATGATCTAAAAGCGATTGCTAATTCTATTACTATACATAAAGCTACTAATAACTTTTATTTTCTCTTCTACTACTCTTCAAACATTTTTTGTTACTAAAAGTGTTAAAACACAAAACTGTAACACCCCTCTTTCTGGAAAAAGTCAAGTATTTCTTATTGTTGAACTAGAGGCATTGCTAGCTCTAGATGAAGTGGTATACTGCTGAGAATAATTTCTATAGATATGTGTTCTGTGTTTACGGCAACACAGGAAGTATTGCTTGATAATGTAAAAAATGGTGATTAAAGTCTTCTGTCATGCACGATTCTGCAGTGATCCTGTGTGAATGGTCTTCTTTTAGAAGTAAATTGTTCACTAAATTAGGTAATTTAAACCAAATTTACATAAATTTGTATCACTTTAAAACAAGTTCTCCTTCATTTTCCCTCTATGTAATAGAAAGCAATTTCAGTAAATACAGTCTGTAACAGGTTTACATGTAAACACCCACCCCAAGGGCTCTTCCTGCTGCTTTCCTTACCTGGTATACCATCTCACGTTTTATGTCCTGGAGGGCACAGGCCTTCCAAAACTGTTCATGGCTTCCACATTTGATCACATTCAACAAACTTCCCAGAACCTGAGAAAATACAGCTTCCATATGTGCAAGTGGAAGAATATTGGGGAAATTTAATTGCAAAGGCGAACTCATCTGTTTTATCAATCTTTTTACTCAACAAATGGTAAGTACTCATTCAATCCATCCTTTTTCAATTAAACTATTACAAACAGTAATTATAAATACCAAATATTAATAACCTTTCATGGATTCATGCATTAACATGACTGGAGGCATAGCCTCTCTATAATTGGTCCCCAAGAACCCATTTGAAATTTCTTCTCCTTTTGTCCTAAGATACATTTTTTCATAGGTAAGTCTTCACTCTCTTCTTCTTGTCCTTCCTTATCTAAACTTCCCAGTGAGGAACACTCTGTCCATTTCTCCTGTCCAGTGCAAACCCTGAAGTCTTCCTTGATTCACTGGCTCACATTTCCTTCTTTACACACAAGTGGCTTCAGTATTAAGACAGGTAAGAAATTCGTATCACTGCTCTAACAAGACTACAGATAATCAATTTTAATGAATAAACAATGTTTTGATCACAAGTATTTTTATATTAATATTTATACAGATATTGTACAATCTTTCATAAATAGAGAAAATTATATAAGATCTTTGAGGAACAGCTCACTCTAAATTGGAATTTGGTTCTTTAGTATTTGATCCTGCTGTCTACAAAGCCAGATATGGATTTATTAGTACAATATGATATTTATATATGATATTTATTATCATTTAAGAACATTATCAAAAATAACACTTATCTATTTTAAATATTGCCCTTCTGTTCAGGTTAACAGATCCAAATATTTTTCATGTTCCTTCCAGAAGGAAGTTTATAACGGTATTACCTTGCATAAGTTACTGGAGCATATATACAATTCCTCAGATGTCTCCATATATTTATTTAGGTCTCCAACATAATCTTTGGCCACAACTTAAGACCCAAGGAGTTTTCCTTTAAAAATGGATTCTTCCTTTCTCTTGCCTAATAAATGGCTATTTTCATGGTGAACTTTGTACTTTCTGTTTAAAGCACTAAACTTCAAACTTAATTTTAATGTCTTTATATGACGATGCATACAATTTTGACAGCCTAAGAATTTAAACAAAAAGAAAAATATCCCCCCACCCAAATAAAAACGTATGAAGAGTTCATTTGTCCTAAAATCTTTCTTTTGTTTTTTCGTCCATGTGGGGACAGTTCTGTGTAGGTGTCACCCATTGGGTACCAGGGAATATTCCCATCCACCACCAACCATCGGTTAATGCCCATTACCAAGAAGGCCTGGCTCTGCCCACCCCATCTAATCCTAGTCCCCGTTTACAGATTGTCTCTGCATCTAACAAACCCCAGGCCACAAATTCATAAATCAAGATATTTAGGCTCAGAGTATTTGAATCTGTGAGATGCCTCTTCTGACCTTTACTCCTTTAAGGAACACAGGGGTGGGCCCCAGTAGCATTACTTAGCGGTTCAACACAAGACAGCCTCACACAGCCCTGGGGCACCTCTAATTGACTGCTAACTGTTCTTGGATAGTCAAACATCTGACCTGCTGCTGCTATCCTACCTGTAATAGGTGACATGCTTGAAAAGCTGTCACCCTCTGTCTTTGGCTGTAAATGGTTGGTATTAACACCTTGGATATTTCCCAATTGCTCCTCCTTAATTTTGTGTCTATGAATATGTCTTTCTGTATTTAAAAATTATAAATGCAAAGTTGGGTGCTGTTCAGTACTAAATGACTCTTAATTACCCTTTTAGAGGAGCAGCTAAGTTATAGTAGACGCTCCATAAATATAGCTGAACAAATAAAAACCAGACAGTAAAAATTTTAAAAGGACTGTCAATTTGGCTAAAATTACAGACATCTTCTAATAACACAGCACCCAAGAGAAATATAGTAATAAGGAATAACAACAAGTGTTATTTAGAAGTTACTATTATTTCTAGCTTAGGCTTATCTTACAAAATCTTCTCCCATTATTTGTAGCTGGACAGGGGTTTTGTCTGTTTTGCTCACTGTAGTATCTCCTGCTATACTTAGAATAGTACTTGGCTCATAGAAAGCACTCAAATGGAATGAATGAATGAATGAGTAAAAAAATGGCAGCAAAAACAGAAGCTAGTATTTATTGAACACTTGTTAGTGAAGCACTGGTTAAATTCCCACATGGACTTTCTTATCTATCTTGACAAACACAAGGAACTTTAGATCACGTAGAAAAACAATCCAGATTAAAAAAATTGAACTAGAGCAATTAGTAATACTTGGATTCTGCAAACAATCACAAAGGTTCATGAGTGCAACTGCACAGAAAATGGCTCATTTTAGCCAGAACTACATAATTCAGTAAAGTATAAAATAGATGTTTCGTCTAAATTACCTTGCTCATCATTTGAGGTTTCCACATTATTTTCTTACTTCATAGCAAACCCTGGTTAACTAGTGGAAAGCTAAAATGTTTAACCTAAATATTACAATAATTGTTCAGTTTGTTGTGAAGAGTAAATGAGATGACAAATATAAAACATAGACAGATAGCCTAGTATATAGTAAGTGTTCAATAAATGTTAGTTATTCTTATTATTTTGTAAAATATTATTATCTCACAAGGTCTTATAAGGGAAATTGATGGTAGACTATTGATGGTCAAGATTCGTATTTCACTAAGAATAGATGACTGTGATAGTACTGTACTTTCCTAAAAAATGATTAATATTGTTTACTTGAGAAAACTTTTGAGGACTTTAATCATGGGCAGTCCATTGCGTTACTCATGTTGGTTCATTACAAGTCCCCATGGAAGAGGAGAGGAGTGTAATTTATGGAACTCAGTGGAAACACAGACAAGTGTAAGTAACCCATAATTAACCCCCTTAGGTCAATATGAAAGAAGAAGAATAAAAGACAAAGTGCAATTTTTCCTTGGAAAGATCAGCTTTACTTAGATGTGGATAAAAGTGTGATGAACACATGCTAATCCTTCTTTTGCGGAGAACAAATATAAGAAGTACACCCCTCCAAATGTGGCCAATATTTTGACAAGTATAATCAGGGTAGACAAGGCACAATACTTAATGTTTGTCTTTAAAGATATTTCTTGAAGCTTAATTAAATTATAAGCCCTAGAATCTCTACTCTCTGGCCCTTTCAGTATCTATGGCCAATGGACTACATTTGTATGAAGATGTGATAATGACATTAACGGAATTTATAAGGTAAGAGGGGTCTGAAGATTGTGTCTTTGAGCTATTAAAAGCAAGCTTTCTTCTCTTAAACCAAGAGAGCTAATGTTAAGCTAAAGGCTCCTAATACCGTCTGGATTTTATTCAGGTAATTGAACTATTATATTGCTTGACTGCCCAACCAACTTCTTAGGGAGTGTATTAACTGAGAGTTAGTGATAAAGAAAAAAAGTGTGAAGAGTTTCCAGAGTTTAATTCAGTTTTAACTTGCTATTCAAATTTACTTGCTTATGCAAAGCACATAAAAAGTACTCTGAGAAAGATAAGACAGAAACCGCAGAAGGTCAAGGTCTTTAGTATAAGGACAAACTGTGACAGATGTTAGGTTACTGAAATACACATCATAGTGCCCCAAGTTGTCTCACAATACTTAATATTTTTACTATTATTAATATTTATTACAGAATAATGAGTCTCTCTTTATTGACTAGCTGGTCAAAAGTGTATACTCCAGAGACAAGGTGTTCAATAGCAAGAACAATAAGAAATACTGAAATTAAACTTTTCTCCCACACTTATGCTTTCCTTTTGTGCTAATAAGAAAATCAGACAAGGAGTATCTGTTTCCTGTTCTTGAAACGGAGGCAAAGACTTTCAGATATGTGCATTTCTTTTACAACACAACAAAAACTACAGGTCCATGACTTGTAAAAAACTGTAGGTTCTTTTCTGACATAATCCATAAGAGGTCTGTAAATAGCATGTTCAGCAAATATGTGAATGATGTTTAACACTGAGTTATGCTTCCACTCATTGCTCATTAAAATGGAAAAGCAGGTTAAGTAAGGTCAAGAAAATTGCAGACTGGAAGGCACTACTGGAAGGTTTAAGCTAATGCTCAAAAGAACAAAATTAGAGCCAGAAATCGCAAGATAAACCCTCACTAAGCCTTTATAAATGGCAGCAAGTTTCCTTGGGTGCAGGTGAGAGTATACGGAACTACTGAGCCACTTTGGCTGTGTCGCAGCCTGTGGGTCTGGAAGGTGACACCCCACTTTGTAAAAATTGCCTTTGACAGCTCCTCCACTTCCACAGCAATTGCTCAGTGCAAGGGGAGTCCCCTTGAGGCGTTAGGAGGGGTGAGGATGAAGGCGAGGCTGTGCATCACTGCAGGGCACAGGCAAGGTCATACAAAGTGTCATGTACCACATTCTGCTCCCGAAAGGTCCAGCACCTTGACTCCCTTTTTCCTTCACAGTCTGGTGTTGACAGAACAGGACAGTTGGGGATGTAAGGCCCGGAACGAATCGCATTGACATGAACTCAACACAAACCACATGTTCACTACTGATTTTGAACTTTCCGTTTCTCAAAAGAAATCAAAGACATAATTTACTTTCTTGAACAATGCAATGGGCCTTTGTCAGGACTTAAGAAGTCCCTACCACCCTTAGGGAAAACGCTACCCCCTTGGCCACTCCCAATTCTGTAACGCTATTTTCCTTGCCTATACTTTGGATGACTTAAAAAACATACATTTTTTTCTTCTAATATATTTTGATTTGCTATAAATGAATTATTTATAAGGA
This sequence comes from Indri indri, assembly GCA_004363605.1. NCBI lineage: Eukaryota > Metazoa > Chordata > Mammalia > Primates > Indriidae > Indri > Indri indri. The sequence goes on from RJWJ010031976.1 coordinate 11,917, forward strand.
TAAAAGTTGGTAACATCTGCTTCTGGAAGTTATTTCAAAACTGTTTGACTTTAATCAGTATCAGTTTAGTCTATTATTTTCTTAAGCCTCAGAAATTTATTATGAACATCCTCACATCCCCATAACCCCAACTAAATTAAATTTAGGTCGTCTCAGATCTGGAAAATTTTATTTTTGATCAGCAGAAAGATGCTTATCAAAGTGACATTACGCTGTCAGTTTGGTACCTTACATGGAAGAGCCTCGATTAAAATCACGTCTCAATTTTCTAGTATGTTTTCTCCCATCCTACTCATATTTTAAGTAATATTACGTGGAAGATAATCTTTCCTCTCATCCCAGATTCCCCGACCCTCAATCAACCTCAAAAATAAATAAATAAATAGAATTTTTAAGGGAACAAACTGATGGGCACTAGGGGAGAAATATATGCCTGCTGTTTTCTCCTGACATTTTTGTGTCAATTTTAAAAGGTGTGTAGGAAATATTTGCAACAGATATGCTCGACATAAGGATAGCTGTGGAAGGAACATAACCTTGGGCTCTTTGAGGCAGGATCACTTATCTTTGCATTTTCGGTGTCCAGTACCGAACTTGGCACATATTGGGTGCCAAGGGAATGGGAAATAATTAAAATGTGCCTGATTGGTAATGGAGTGGTGAGAATTAATAATAGAATCTTTGATTTCTTGGATTGCTGAGCCCTGCACTTCATTCTGCTCTCTCCCTAGGACAACCATCACAGTTGAAATCAGTATTTAAATATTCTGTATACAGAGTACCAGAAAATAGTATGAGATTTGGGGATGAAAATAGTATGTTAAACTATTTAATGGAACTCAGTAAGTGTCTCTGTCCAACTTCTCCCCCTATATAGTAGCTATTTGCTTTGGATGAACTCAACTCCAAACTCCAGGAGTGAATCCTGATTGACAAGTCAATGAAGTTAATTCTGTCTCCTCAGCCCGGGACAGGTAATTCACACTTATGTTAGCTGAGTGCAAGACACATGCCTGGTCACAGAGATTATCTAAAGAGTGGTATAATCAGCACAAAAGTCAGGACATTTTCTGGGAATTCTGGCATCTCTTTCTCTTGCTTTTGGGATTGTGATTGACATTATTAAGGTGAAAGCACAAATTGCCTGCTTGTTGCTTCCTTTTGTGGCTTCATTTTCCTAAACTAGAGCCAGCAAACAGTGTTCTGAAGGAGCAGAGAGGAGAGGAGAGAAAGTGCTCCTTCTCCAGTAGGAAGGGAATGGTGCTCTGTGGGGTACCAGGAACTACACTTTGCTCTCTAAAGAGCCCCTGGAGGGAATGACTGCACAGTACACTGAGAGGCCAGTTTGAACCCCTACAACTTGACAAAAATGTCTATGCCCAATGGTGGTATAATAGCATCAGAATGGCCAGTCCTGTTAGATCATCCAAGTTCTAAATAAGTCTGTAAGAATCAACCCTAGGTGGGTTAATCTTTCAGTTGTACTAAGTGTTACTAAAGTACATAGGCTTGGCAATAGCCTACATGTGGGTCACTGAGGCCAAACGAAACAGAGTAGAAAAGAAAACAAGAGAGCTCCAAGTTGTACAGAGCTCTCCATGATTTGAGTCAGGGCTGTCTGCTCTGTCATCCAAGCACAACAGAAGTGCAGGTGCAGGCATGGGGATAGAAGTCACAAAAAGAGTCCATGTGACCTCGAAAGTCACAGAATTTATTCACCGTGCAGAAGAGTTGACCAAATGATTGAGTGGCTCCAGTGTGTTTCGGAAGTCTTGGCTTATTTCCCCCAATGCGGGGATTGTCCTTTTGGAAAACAAGGTTCTGATTTAGGAACTATTTTTGTCTATCTGTTAACTCCCTAAATTTGGCAGTACAACTGTACAATAAATTCATTACGAACTCCTGAAGGAGTTTTAACAGTCTTAAGTGTTTTTGTAATGCTATTGAACAGTACAGAGTTGAAGTTCTGTGTTGGACTTTCTGTAAGTAGAGAATTGTGTCTCTTTTAGAACTGAAACTTTCCTGATTGGCCCATGGACAATGTGAAGTATTAAGTATTTGCATCACCCCATGTCATTTATTAAATTTATTTCAAAAATGATAAATACCTACATAGGATAGTTATAATTCTTAAGAGACTGTATTCATTTAACAACCAGGGAGGTAATATTCTTATTGATACAATGATGGACACATTCTACGTGTTTTCATAACTAACTGTACATTGTACAAATATATTAAGAATGTACTCTATGTAAAAAAAAATCACTTCACACCTTCACAGTTCTCTTCTTTATATGATAAAAAGTATCACACAAAATGAACCCCAAGGCAGATTTCTCTAGATGACAGATGACGTGCAGAGTCACTGCACATTGACGGAAAGAAATACTTTGAAAATATGTAGCTCCACAGCAACCTTGGAGTGGTTGGTAACTTTTCTAAAAAGAACTGAAATTGGAAAGCAAGCTTATAGGTTGTACAGCGTGAAGGACAACTTTCCATTGCTCCGAGTACACAGGGGCTATCGGAAGAACTGGATCTGTCTTCAGTTGGGATGGTATGTTTTTTAACCTAATAAGTACAAGTCTATTCAGTTATTTTCCTCTAAACCATCTTTGTGCAGTTCTTTTCCATTACTTACAAAATTCAAAAGATAATGGTGACAGAAAAAAAGTACAGGAACAGGAAAAATTGCACTATGACAGCAGAACCAGTTCTAATTTAGCAGGGATGCCCAGTGTGCTCTGACTGTGGACTTCAAAACTGTCAGTCAATGGGGGGAGGAACGAGGAGAAAGGAGAGACAGATATATTTTCCTGCTCTAGCTTTGCTTACAAAATTGATCAAGGGCTAAGGGGGACTTAAGGTCACATTACCTGTATTTTCCTTGATGCCACTTTTTTTCTCTCTCTCTTTCCATGGTAATGGGGGAAAGTTTTAACTCACTACGAATGCCGCAAATGTCTTAGAATAGGTACAGTGATCTTGGTGCAATGGCAATGATTCTCATGTTTGGAGGCTCCTCTGCTGTTACCTCTCATTATGAGAGGTCCTGAAACTCCTATAAATCGCTCTAGTCCATCATTCTTTCTAGTCTCTTTTACTAGAGACAACGTTTTCAGAAGCACCTAGGGGCTGTCATATCACCCCAGTTATTATCCGAGTTATCCATGAAAGGAGTAAATCTATCTATGAGAGTAATATGATGTAGCAGAATATCTTCCTATTGTTACTAACATTGTCCTAGTTAGTAGCAAGAGGTGAAAGATTTCAAGTCATTTCTAAGAGCCTCATTTTGTGATGTACCTAGGTTTGTCTCAGGTCCCAGGAAGAAATAATAGCTCAATATATAAGTGTTCTTATTCCACTGAATTCTCCTAACAGTGTCTCCATTTTTTTATCCCACATTCTCTTAGCTATTATGGGATTCAGGACATGCTCCCCCACAATATGGCACCTTGGTATTTGAGGAAACAGCAGAAGCAGACCCTAGAAACTGGAAAGAACTCTCTTTGCCCTTTCTGCCCTGAAGTGAACCATAAAACCCAGCTGATCTTCCCTGAAAATAGGTCACAAGATCTTATTATGGAGGGATTTTCCCTATACCCAGAGGAAAGGAATGTTCTTATGTTTGAAGACACAGAGACACAGAAAAAAATCTGAACAGACATGACTTGCCTAGTTTCCCAGTTTATGTCAGATAAAGAATATTGATTATATTACAGGGAATATAAATTTTTTAATGTTAAGCAATTTAAAATATTATTTTAAAAATAAAATAAGGGCATATATATTATGACATAGATTGTAAAATTAACCTAATATTTATGAAACAAGAGATTTTAAAGATTTTTTGTTATTATAGTGAGCCACTTTGGACTATGTCTACAGATGCCCCCAAAGTGGGCTCTTCGTTAATTTATGCTTATGAGAATATTCTCTTTATGTGGGCAGACTTCACAGAGAGATGATGGCTAAGGGCACATGAGGTAATGTTAAGTATTTGGCACTATCTTGGTGCATACCAAAATCTTGGCTAAGTTTGGTCATTGCAGTTACTACTACTGCTGTTACCATCATCATCATCACCACTGTCATTATTATTATCAAAGTAGAAGAAATTATTTACAGAGCAGTTTTTAGCATCTTAGATTTGGTCATTCCTTCACTTTACATTAAGGGACAAATTTCCATTCCCTTTTAGACCACTCATCCACTTCTTGTAATAGCTCAGACCTGTTGCAGATGAAGACAATGGGAGTAAATGAGAACGTGGGTGAACGTAGTTTCACCGTAAACTTGGAAGGATCCAAGTATGTATTTTCTTAAGCTTTCAACAAAGAAAGAGAATTTCACCTAATAAATTTGTCCAGACAATTAAAATCAGGTAAACATGTGTAATGGTCGCCTGAAAATGTGCATACCTTACCCTTGAAAAATTGAGGTTTGTGCACTAGATTCTTTCTGGTTACAGATATTGCTGATTAAAGTGAAGTTGCTTCTGGAGCTTTTCCCCTTAGATATAAAATTGAATTCTAGAACTATCTCTACCTTTTAAAAACATTCCATGACATTTAACAAAAGTGTTTTGAATAATTCATTTATTCAACACTTCTTATATTTATTGAAGTTAAATCGATAATATCTTAGATAATGGCAAATGTATTTTATTGAAAACAACTCTTTACCTTTGAGATAGGTGTAAGGCAACATTAATGCTTCCTTACCAACAGAGGATTGCTCCAAGGCCTGGTCTCCCAAGCCCTTGTGAGAAGGTACCATTTGGGTTTTTATGAATGGCCAATGGAAAATGAGAGAGGCTTTTGACTGTGACCCAATGAATTAACTTGTGATGATGACCAAGATGCATGCCACAGCCAAAGAAGTCATTTTAGAATTTAGGTTATTTGCTAGAACTGTGTGAATTCAGTAAGAAATAGTTAGTTTTCTTCTGCCTTTTGCATTAGATTTTACCAAGACAAGAAAGAGAATTGGGTCTTTGAGCTTACTTAGTAGCAAATGACAGACACATTTCAGCACTGGGAGTAATTCCATTTCCATTTCCCAAGTCTGATACTACAGAGTGACATGGCCTTTTTCCCACTCTATTGTAGGAAAGTGCCTTTGGGAGTTACCTCATCCAAGTTCACAATAGAACACTCCATTCATCATAAGCAACCTATTAAAAAGCCAAAGAGTCTCGGAATTCCTCTATAAAATTATTCATCTCATGATTTTTATTTTTGACATTCAGAATACATTTTCAGGAATCCAAATTCCAGGCCAATACTAAATCCCCATGGCTTGATTCCTTTAACTCCCCAGGAAAACACATCCCTAGCTTGTTCAGTGGAGCATCACATGTGCGATGCTTCCTTCTTACGGCTCAGACTTACGCTGGCAGGTAAGAAGAATGATGATACAAGTTACTGCCCACAAAGGTATGTTCTGAAAAAATGTAAAAGTTTGAAACAAATATGGAACACTAAAACATTTACTTATATGTGCTTTATTTATTTACTTAAAATGCTTTAGTCATATAAGAGCAAATCTGTCCGTAAGTGTGGCTCTTAGATGAGAAGAACATGAAGTCTGAAAAACTCTGAACTTTCCTAGGTTATATCTCTTTCTGGCATATAACTATTTTACTAAGATGTTTAGAATGTCTGCCACTTCCTGCTCATAATGACTTATCCTCATGATATCATCAATATTGTTGAACGGCAGAATATCCTGTGAGGTTAGTGATTCCATTAAAATGTGGCCACAATTTTAATGCGGAGGAATAGAATTTTACCTGTTTTATTTTTGATGAATATCCAAGTGCTTAGAATTTTGCTGGCACAAAATAGGAACTAAATAAATATGTGTGTGTGGAGAGAGAAAAAGAGAGAGAGAGAGAGAGAGAGAGAGAGAGAGAGAGGGAGAGAGAGAGAGAAGGAAGACTGGTGAGATGGCCAAAGCCTCTATAATGCTAAATTACCAAAAATATCCAGAGTAAACTCAGCCCTTGAGATAACATAGGGAAGGTATACTACTGTCTCTTTGTCTCCTTTGGGAAAGCAAAGTTCTTCCAGTGTGCTCTACTCATTTGTGCAGAGAGAAAGCATTTTCTAGATCAATGCCCAGAATTGGACTGCAGTAGCATTACACTGCACAAAGTACTGGTTCAAGAAAGATGGTGGGGAAGAGAGATGCTCATGCTGATAAGAGAGGAGGGGGAATGGAATCCAGTTTCCAAAGTTGCATACTATCGCTTTCACGCTTGTCTTGATGAAATAAATATCCAATGGCCCAAGGGAGACGATTTGCGTTTTTTTAAATTGGAGAACATGGATCCAAAGATCATTCCCTAGGAGCTTACCATGGAGAATCACCAAGAAAAAATCAGACAATCCCATTAAAAAGTGGGCAATGGACATGAACAGAAACTTTTCAAAAGAAGATAGACTAATGGCCAACAAACATATGAAAAAATGCTCGACATCTCTAATCATCAGGGAAATGCAAGTCAAAACCACAATGAGATATCACCTAACTCCAGTGAGAATGGCTTTTATCAAGAAGTCCCAAAACAGGCCGGGCGCGGTGGCTCACGCCTGTAATCCTAGCACTCTGGGAGGCCGAGGCGGGCGGATCGTTCTGAGCTCAGGAGTTCGAGACCGGCCTGAGCAAGAGCGAGACCCCGTCTCTACCAAAAATAGAAAGAAAATTAATTGGACAGCTAAAAATATATAGAGAAAAAAAATTAGCCGGGCATGGTGGCACATGCCTGTAGTCCCAGCTAGTCAGGAGGCTGAGACAGTAGGATCGCTTGAGCCCAGGAGTTTGAGGTTGCTGTGAGATAGGCTGACGCCACGGCACTCGCCCCAGGCAAGACAGTGAGACTCTGCCTCAAAAAAAA
>RJWJ010031977.1:0-18817 GCA_004363605.1 Indri indri
AAAAAAAATATATGGGACAAAAAAGGTCCAATTCAAGCCACTCACCCAAACGAAATGTGGTGGGAAACAACCTTTTTTTTTTTTTTTTTTTTTTTTAAACACAATACCAGCAGGACTTCTACAATTAGAGCCTCTCTTTCAGCTAACACTTTTCCCAAGAAAGTCTTATTGTATGCAACTTTAAAACCAATCCAAAAATTTTCTCTTACAATACCCCTCACAAATATGTTCGGCCATGGAACTAAGTGAGTCTTCATAAGTTCTCCTCTTTCCTTTTTCACAACACCTTACTTCCAATCCCTTGAGAGACAAAAATAGCCTTGCGTGGTCCTCAAGATTGATGCAACATTTTCTACAGCCTACTGTCAAAGGTGAACCTTAACAAAGGAATCTTTCATTTCCATATTTAAAAGGTGCAGTTCCCACAAAGAAAACTCTGCTACAATTTTCATTAAATCATACGCAGAACAAATGCAGCTGAAATATCAAGAAACACGACATTTTCATACTTCTGTCCCTGCACTGCATCTGCCCTGTTGCTAATTTATTAGGAGACAAATTCTTCTTCTGGTGAAAGCCTGTGAATGACAAAAACTTATCTGGCAGTCTAAGCTTAATAGGCTAAGAAGCTACGTTTTGAGAATCAAGTTCTATGTGATTTTGTGTTTAAAATCTTGAAAACTGAAGAGATTCTCTCCTTCGGCAAATAAAACTGGGAACTCCAGCATTTTGTGGAGGTCCTGCTTGCATTCCCACATCTTCTATGCTAATTAAGACTGTGGTCCCACCCCACCTTGTGTAGACTTCCAAATCACTGGAGAGACCGTGAGACAGGAAGTCAGCACAAATACCCTCCAGTCTAAGAGAACCTGACAATGTGAGTGGCTCAAAGCAATGGAGACTGGGTGAAAGCCTCTGCTGCAAGATAAGCACATCACAGGGTCAGGAAAAGCCATCAGTTAAAAATATGTGTGATTAGTAGGTCCCCCAAATGTCTTATGACATCTTGGTGCTCATCTCATCTTGAAGCAGGCCTGGTGGGTACCCCCGAGGGGATTGTGGTGATGGAGAATTGAAAGAAATTTGACCTAATGAAAACCCAAAATTTATTACCCCCAACTGACTCCTGCCTTCTGGAAATACAAGGAGCCTGGGCTTGTCTCTCACCCTAGGCCCCCAAAGCTAGATTAATTTCATTTCCTGATGGTCTTCAGAGTGTTCCTGACACTAACATCATGGGTTGGATTCTCAAACAAGCCAGTTCATTTAGATTTTTCCTTAGTCATGGATGGCTTCCTCAACTGTAATACTTTGTACGGCCGAGGCCTTGACAGAAAAGAGTATTAGGAGAGAGGAAGGAAGAAATAAAGTAAATCCACTGTCTTCATGTATAGTGAATAGTACTTCATTATATAGAAAGAAATTGAAATGAGAAAAGCTGAAAGAATCTTCAAAAATAAACAATATAGTCTTTATTGTTGGGCAGTTAACATTCAGAGGTTTTAGATTAGGCAAATATCAGCCCACAATTATGGGACAGGTGGGCCAGATGGTTCAGCAATTCTAATTAGCTCTCGGTTGAAAGTATCTGATTGCCTAATTCATACATTGGTGTTAGTAGCTCATAACCACTCAATGACCCTTTCTTTCCAAGAACATGCTCATTTTAACCCAGATTTAACAGTAGAAAAAGTCTAAAAGCAATAAACCTAGGCTGTGAACTGAGTGTTAACCACTAACAAGCTGGACACATTTGGGAAATCACAAAAACTCTTTGGACCTCAGTTCCCTATCCATTAATTGGCAGGGTTAGAGTAAATGGAGTTGAAATCTCTTCTAGCAAAAGTACCTTTGGTATCTATGATTCTATGGAGTAAGCATTATCAGGCATCAAAAACAAGTAAGTAGGGGTCTCCCAACACACCAAATGCAAAGCTTAGACTACATGCCCAGAATACACACAGAGAATGACCCAGGTTGGGAGTCACCAAGGAAAAGAAGACATACTTGAATTCAAATTTTTCCTAGGTGATGAATCAATGGAGATAACTTATTGAAGAAGGTCAAGCAATAAAATGCTCCAGAGGGGAGACACCTTATGTTAGAGACAGTAAACTAAAATTCAAGCCTCTGCTCAGCCATTCACTAGTAGGATGGCCTTGGACAGGTCACTTAACTGTTCTGAGTCTCAGTTTCCTCCATGGGTATATTACTATCTTCCCTGCATACAGATGGCACAAAGTCTTTGTATTGTTAAGGCTCAGAAACTGATACCCCAAAATATGGTGCTTTGAACTAAAGAAGCCTCAAGCTCTCTCTGACATTCTCTCCCAAATCACATGATGAAGTTGAAGTTCCTTTACCTACCTAAGATTTAGACTCAACAAGGAGAACAACTGTTCTTTACTTCTCCTCCCTGTAAGACCAAGAATGTCACCATACTTGAACAGCCCCTTTCACAAGATAATATCTGCCTCTCAGGATCACTGAAATTCCAAAGTCAACTATTTACAAGTCAGTGTCTCTGTTCCAGATCCATTCATTCTCCCTAATAATCCCCTCAACAGAATTCTTCTTCTCTGCCCCTCCATAAGCTGTTTTGCCATTAGCTTCAGAACCCAGGGGTGAGTAATCACTCTGTGGTTCTCCCCGTGTACATGTTAATAAATTTGTATGCATTTTCTCCACTTAATATGCCTTTTCTGAGTGGAATTTTTGGAAAACTTTCAGGTGAGGGGGAGGTTTCCATTAGCCCCTACGCTGTCAATATAAGAAAATGTTCACACTGCAAAGGAAGCAATCAACGGAGTGAAGAAATGACCTATTGAATCAAAGAAAATATTTGCAAACTATTTATTCTACAAGGAACTAATAGAATATAGAAGGAACACAAACAACTTAGAAGTAAAAAAATAAATAATCCCATTAAAAAGTGGGCAAAGAACATGAATAGACATTCTCAAAAGAAGATATACAAATAGTCAACAGGTATATGAAAAAGGGCTCAACATTACTAATCATCAGAGAAATGTAAATCAAAACCACATTCTGACTGATATCATATAACCCAAGTCAGAATGGCTATTACTGAAAAGACAAAAATAACAGATGTTGATAAGGATGCAGAGAAAAGGGGAACTCTTACGTGCTATTGGTGGGAATGTAAATTAGTACAGCTACTATGGAAAACAATATGAAGATTTCTTTAAAAACTGAAAATAGAACTACCATAAGACCTAGCAATCCCACTGCTGAGTATTTATTCAAAGAAAAAGAAATCAGTACATCAAAGGGATACCTGCATTCGCATGGTTGTCACTGCACTATTTGCAATAGCAAAGACATGGAATCAACTTAAGTGTCCCTCAGTGGATAAACGGATAAAGAAAATGTGGTATATATATACACAATGGAATGCTATTTGGCCATTAAAAAAGGAATGAAATAATGTCATCAGCAACATGGATGGAACTGGAGGTCATTATGTCAGGTGAAATAAGCCAGGCACAGAAAGACAAATATTGCATGTTCTCACTCATATGTGGGAGCTAAAAAAGTTGATTTCATGGAGGTAGAAAGTAGAATGATGAATATCAGAGCCTAGGAAGGGTGTGTGTGAAACCAAACAGGGACCCCTCTGAGGGACCTGCTGGGAACCTCAAGCATGGAAATAAAGGAAAATCTTGAGTTCCTTCAGGGGAAGTTTTGGACACCCGGCTAGCCTTGAAAAGTGAATGAGCAACCTGATGAAAACAAAGGCCCGTCAAGCCAGTCAGAGTCATGAGGTGTTTTGGTTCCCTATGGAAATGAAAAGATGGCACCTTAACATAGCTTCTTGCATTGTTTTTCAGGTAAAGGGAAACTGAGGAATTGAACTCAGATCAGACCACCATTGTTTGTTTTAAATATCCCCCTGAGAGGCCTGTCACAACTGTCTTAATATTCCAAGGATCTCTGAATCCACTTATACCCGCCTCCCAACTTTAGGATATCCTGCCTTTTGGGGCCAGACTGATGTATAACCTCCACATATTGATTTGCAATTCCGCCTGCCTAAAATGCACCCTGCCTTTAAAACCCTGACTTATGCAACATCAGAGAGTTCAATCTTATGTGTTAGCTGCTCGTTCTCCTTGCACGGCACCCTGCAAATAAAGCCCCTTTTCTGAGGCTGCAACTCTCAGCTTCAGTGCTCAGCTTGGCTGTGCCAGGTGAGCAGATCCCAGTTCAGTTCAGCTTTATGTGGGTGTGGGGGGATGATGCAAAAAGGCTGGTTAATGGGTACAAACACAGAATTAGATAGAAGGAATAAGTTCTAATGTTCAATAGCAGAGTAAGAGTGACTATAGTGAACAACAATGTATTGTATATCCCACTAGAAGAGAGGACTTGAAATGTCCCCAACATATAGAAATGATAAATACTCGAGGTGATGGACACCCTAAATATTCTGACTGGATCATTACACATTCTGTGAATGTAACAAAATATCACACATACCCCATAAACGTGTACAAATATTATGTATCAATGAAAAAAAAAAATGTACACAAACTTACTCGATAGATTATAAGACAGCCAGAGCTTGGAAGTTTCATGTGAAAAGGCATTTAGGATTTAGAAAGAGGTCTTTTCTCACAGATTAGAGCAAAAATAAAAACAAAAAGGCTAGGAGAAGACACTTGAGAAAACAGCTTTCTGCTTGTCCTCTCAAGAAGGGACACTGAGTGAGAATATAGAAAACTTCTCCAGTCTCTTGGAGAGAAAGGAGGACAGACTTTCAATGGAAATGTCTGCATGATAAAAGACTGCTGAGTCTGAATCTTTGTCCCACTTACTCAAAGCCCCAGACCATGCAATGACATTCAAGTAAGCAGAAGAACCTGTGTCTCTCCTTTACACAGGGAGCTGGGACACCTGCCAGGGCTCTGCAGCTGAATTAGTCCAACGTGTGTGGGTGATCATGGAAAAAGAGGTACAGCAACCTAGGGGTAAGGGTGCAGAAGAGATTTGGCCACAGCGATGGGGGTTCCTGGGGGTTGTTGATTGGGGTGGAGAAGAGGGGAAAAAGAGGAAAGCTTTTCTTACCTGAATGGCCGGGTAAGAAAAGTCTCAAGAGCAGGCTGTGAGCTTTGTGAGCCATGCAAAATTTATCAGGCCCACATCCCTCTATCTTTGCCCAGGAAAACTGTTTTTTTGTGGGGTTTTTTTGTTTTTTTGTTTTGTTTTGTTTTTTTGAGGCAGGGTCTCACTCTGTGACCCAGGCTGGAATGCAGTGGTGCAATCATAGCTCACTGCAGCCTCAAATTCCTGGGCACAAGCAATTCTCCTGCCTCAGCTTCATAAGTAGCTAGGACCACCATGCCCAGCTAATTTTTTTTTTTTTTTTTAAAGATAGGGTCCCTCTGTGTCACCCAGGCTGATCTAGAACTCCTAGACTCAAGCAATCCTCCTGCCTCAGCCTGGGATTACAGATATGAGTCACCACAGCCAGCCTCCAAGAGCAATTGTTTAAAAGTATTTTGTTCCTGACTTGCTGTCTCACTCATTATCTTTATATTCCTGGAATTTGTGATACAAAGAACAATGTGTAGCCAATCAATAGCTTATGCTATTTCTTTTTTTTTTTTTCCAGAGTCTACTTTCAGAAACTTAGGTCATTTTAATGTAAATTTGTTGGTAAACAACTTAGAAACTGCCTCTTCTTTTTTCCTTTAAAAAATCCACTTATAACTAGTGGTTACTAGTGGTTACTGCTAGTCAGAGTGTGTATTTGTGGCAACTTGAACCTATTCTCCCAGGTGGCCATGATATTTTCTTAATCTCATTGTTTAAGGTTGATGGATGTGACTGAATAAAGCAGTGTTAACTCCTAAATGAAAAGGAAGAGAGCCTAATTGTTTTCTAAAAATTAAATTTAAGTTCATTTGCTTTGATCAACTACTCTCTATGAATTCTCCAAAGAATATAAGAAGTACAGCCAGAGAATATTGGGTGATAATTCAATTTCAATCATATTCGAGTTCCAATAATGTCAGTGATGTGAGGGGAAAACCTGCTAGCAAGAGGAAACGGCGTGGCGATCCAGAGCTAGGTCAACACTGGAAAGATGGGTGATCAAATCATATTATGGACTAACAGCTGGAGATCATTGAGGTTAGGAAACCTTCTCAAGAGAGAATCTCTAGGGATAGCAGGACCAGGAACTAAATCAGACAAGGTGCCATGTGGTTAAAAGGCTCCAGGGGAAATTTGAGTGAGATGGAGTACATGTCTTCTACCTTGATGAAAGAAAGCTCTGGGGCTTGAAATCTACAGAAAGGATTATTTGAGGATGGAGGATATGATCAATACTGAAAGGAATGCTGAATCCAGGAAGATTAGCATGAGAAAGGTCCTAGATTTGACCAAAAGGGAGCCTTTGAGAGCAGTTTAAATACAGTGTAATGAACAAAAAACAGGCAGGAAATTTGCCAGGCTAAATCCATTTAGGAGCCTTTAATAGAGTGTGCAAATTTTCCAAGCTTTCTCCTCTTTCATCTCCATCCTGCTGCATGCTTTTTGGCCTTTTCTTTGTGTCCACCAGAATGTTCAATGCATAAGGAAAGATAAAACTAATTGTTAAATCTATTAAATGATTAAGGAAGGAATGATACGAGCACCAAAGTTGAAAGACACCTTTATAGATTCTCCTCCTTCATTCACCTTCTCTTTGCTTATATGCATCATTGGCAATAAAATACATGTGTATTAAAGGAAAATATTTTTAAAAATTTAAGCTATAAACAGCAAGAGAGTTGATAACAAGATTTACTATAAGGTGAAATTCAAAGTATTTGCCTAAAGAGATTCTTTCTTTCCTCCCTTTATTTAATATACACTAATCTTTTTTTCAAGAACCTTTTCTGGTCTTAAACAGAAAGAATGAATGGAGACTATTCAAGCGCATCCTCTCAAAATCCTGTCTTATTATCTTTTAATTTCCTTTTGCTTTCCCTTTTCTGAGATTCCAAGAATATGAATTCTTGGAAGCAAATGCCCATCACCCTTGGTCCTAATCTTCCCCAGCTTTGATCTGGAAATGTCTTTTTTTGACATTGATATTTTCCTCAATGCTCAGGCAAATCTGTGCCAAACACTCCTAAAATTATTATCTGCTCAAACAAGCTTCCTCAGGCCTAACTGGAGTTAGATTACATACACTCTCAGCTCCAGGAGTGGGAGAAAGGTGGACAAGCATAAAGCAAATTTATCCCCAAAATCCAGCATTTTTCAGACAGTAGTCTCCATCCCCCTCCTTTGCTGGCAAAGCAATAAACTTCTCTTTCCTTCTCTTCAAACCATTTGTTCTCGTTCTTCTGATGCGGCCTTGAGGACGAGTGCCGAGCTTTCGGTAACACTACCGTTAGAAATAAAGAGCCCTCTTGGACTCTTATTCTCTGCCTTTACTCTAATTCTCACCTCAGTGGCTCTCGCTGCCCAGAAAGTTGCAAGCATTTCCTAAGATGCCTCATGGAACAGGGGCATCCATGCATTGGCCAAAGGCCCGCCTCAACAATGATAAAAAATATAAACTTATGGGAAGTAGACAGTGGTGCTCAATGCCCAAACTTAGTCCAGGATTGAGAGGGGTATCTCTTGCTAATTTGCTCCCGACACACAGAACACAAGGAGGATGCGGTGCAAAGTGGAAATGGCCATACCCCTGATGCAGTGCAAAGCGGAAATGGCCATACCCCTGCTTGAAAGCAAAGTCACTTCCAAGGGAATCAGGAATCCCCAAGCCTCACTTACTTTGGTGAATTCTTGGTGTCTCTCTCCCCGTGCTGGCTTCTCAGCTCAGAATATCTGGGAGTCTGGCATTCCTCTCAAGGCAACTGATTTGTACATAAGTTTGGAATGTGCATGAGTGTTCACAAAATAAAACTGAATAGTACTCAAGTGCCCAGCTCAAACCCTGCTCGACATTCCCTCCTTCCAGTCTCCCTTACCTACGCAAAAGTGGCTCTAGTTGATTAATCAAGTTGAAATTCCAAGCGCAGAAAATCCTGGTAGCCATGTCCCAGAGTAAAATCCAGCTCTAGCTGGAAAATGTTGACCATATTTGACCAGAGAGTTCAAGTTCACATCCTTCTCTTTGATAGTATGGCTGTAACTGAATCTAACCAAGAGGAGATAGTAATTCACATGATGATAAGGGAATTTCAAAGGTTATCTTATTCATTCTATTGCAGTGAAACACCTGACACATAACCTGGAAAATATTAGGTACTCAATAAGCATTTGATGAATGTTAAGTATTCATAAATGGGCCCTCATCATATTATATGATTAACATTCGCAATCACTAGTGAGAACAACTCTTTTGATTGTTTTGTCAGGATGAAAAGAGAGGTTGAGATTTATATCCAACCAAAGAATCAGAAAATAAGACCTTCAATATCACTTGCTTTAAGCATTTAACTGGTGGAAAGAACAAAGTTGTTATAAATGACCTGTACTCCAAGTGGATAAATAGAAAGTTCCTATTGCAACCATTAATTTGCTAGAAATCAGAATCTTTAAACATGTTCAAGAAATTGATGCGATTATATACATTCTCATCAGTCAAAAAAATACTGCAAACTTTCCCCAATTGTGCTGTCTAAGCTATCCAAACAGAATAGTCATTAATGAGTAGACTGAAAATTATGGTTTTTGTGTTTACAGCCATTTGCTCAGTTTTTCAAGGAATTAAAGGTATTTTCCTTAAAACGTGAATTTACATAAGTGCAACCAAATGTCTTTTGATGAGCTGTGGCACCTTACTCAGAATTATATGCTATAGGAGTGAATAGTATTATATTGAGGCTTCTGGGAAGTGTTTTAAGTTGGCTTCATCTCTTTCTTTTCTGAGAGGTCTGTATTTTCCTATTTGAGACCAACAAGGTTCAGTATCTACATATACATTTGCCTATAAATAAGTGGTTACACGTTCTATGCCTCTCTGACATTAGAGATCAGTGCATAAAACTCCTAACAATGCAGTTTCCTTCATGATAGGAAAAAAAGAATTTCTAACCTGTTCAAATCTGAAAGAATCTATGCAGCCACAAATTTCTATTTAACATTTTGAAAAAGATTATATAAAATTAATAACAAGTTTAAAGAAAATTAAATATGGATTAATTAAGAGGGAGAGCAAAACGATATTTTTAGTTTTGTACAGATTAAGTGAATTAGCCTCCTGCAATGATGTTTACCTGTTAAAAGAATGTTGTTCTGCTAGGGATAATTATGGCAATGGGAATTAGGGTAATTTAAACTCTACTGAAAAGGGGATTTAGGAGTTTCTTATGTTGCAGAGAAATACAAGACTATGTTTGAAATCCTGGCTATTTATGCTGTCATTAACGAACTTATGCAAGTACCAGACTAAGTTTATTCATCAAAATGATAAACAATTATAGATAAAACCACAAAAATAATCCAACATCCATTAATTGGGAAGTTTCCACTTGCTATATACTTACATTGGAGCCTTAGATTTTATATTTGGACCAAAGTTCCATCACATTGCATCATTTTCCAATTCAGAATATTTGAACTTTTCAATGTACAACTGGGGTAAGAAAATATCCCCCCAAAGAGACACTAATATTCCATATCTAGCAAATGACCACATTGACATAATAATCCAGAATCCTTAGCTAGACTCAATTTATGAAAGGATGCCCTTTTGTAGATTTCACAATAGCCTGATTTTCATTTTGTAAATGTGCTTCATTGTTTAATGTCTTTATTCATTCCCATTCAACGATGAAGTGACTCTACTGTTTGAGGACCAATGCCACAGGTTAAAGTCAGAGAAATGAGTCATGTTGGATCTGGTCCCTAGAAGTGCTTGCCAGCAGTATGGATGGGTTTATTACTAGCACTGAAAATGACTTTTATTCTCTACCCTCTGTGTTCGTTTCCTAGGGCTGTCGTAACAAATAACCACAAACTGAGTGGCTAAAAACAACAGAAATGTATTCTCTCACAGTTCTAGAGTCCAGAATCCAAAATTAAGGTGTTGGCAGCTCCACACTCCCTCTGAAACCTGTAGGGAATCTTGCCCTGCCTTTTCCTAGCTGCTAGTGGTGGTCAGCAATCCTTAGCATTCCCTGGCTGCAGTTGTATGACTCTAATCTCGCCTCCGTGGTTCTATGGCATTCCCCCATGTGTCTGTCTTCACACATCTGTCTTCTTATAAAGACACCAGTCGTGTTGGATTAGGGGCCCACACCACTCTAGTATGTCCTCATCTTAATTTAACTAATTACATCCACAACCATCTTATTTCCAAATAAGATCACATTCTGAATTACTAGGAGTTAGGACTTCAAAATCATTTTTGAGGGGTGTGGGAGGTACACTTCAACCTATAATACCCCCCACTACTTTTAATCGAATCCTTTTCTGCCTATAAAGCCCTTGTATGTCAATGGAGTCTCTGTATGGTTAAAAAAAAGTATGGAATATGAGCAAAAACAGAAGGGCTCCATTGGTTTATAATATTTTTATTTTCTTCAAAGCTTATCTACTTCATCTCATTTGGTCCACACAACAAAACATACTGGTGATTTATTTTTATGTCAGCTTTTATAGATGAGAAAACTCAAGTGTGGGGAAGTAAAATGCATTGCTTGGTAGCGCACAACTGTAATAGGCCACAGGCAGACCACTCAGGTCTCCTTACCTCTAGGTCTGTGTTTTTCCCACTAAAAAGCAAAACCTAATATAAAGCCTTTTCAATATAGGTCCATTGATATTCAAAATGGAAATTGGATGTTTTCAAATCAGACAGGGCATTTTTATAAAAGAACAGCACGAGGGATCCTTGTGGTGACAGAATAGATAGTATCTTGACTGTGGACCACCCAGCGATGGTTCTGAGGGTCCCTCCACTCCCCTTCTGTTTCCCACTGGGTGGAAGGGTTACCTACACAATGCTACTGGGCTACCTAAGAAGTAGGCTACGTTGACAATCATATATATCCAATCACACCAGGGCACACAGGCAGTTCCCTGGAGAAAAAAACAATTCCTTCCCACTCCCTTCTCGATAGGGAAGTGGAAAGGAATTTCACTTAAGGAGATTTCAAAGTAGAAGGCGAATCTGCTCAGACTCACCCTTGGTCTCCTAATTCTTGGTCTCAAATAGGCTATCTTATGTAAGAAAACCTTGAACATAAATGAAAACATAGTAGTGTTGTGTAGAATGGTAGTTAGACCACAGGTTCAAAGACACAAAGGTCTGGGTTTGAATCTCACCTCTCCTCTGTCTAGAAGAGTGGTTTGAGACAGGTGCTTTACCTCCCTGAGCTTCTGTTTCATGGAGATAACAATAGTACTATTTGCCAGGACTGTTCTGAAAAGTGACTGAAATTACAAATGGAAATGTAACTAAATGGAAATGTACACTTAAATGTAAAAATATAAAATGCTGATCACAGTGCCTAGAACATAGCAAGTGCCGAATAGTATCATTGGGGTTCTGGGTGGGGTTTTTTTTTTGGTTGTTTGTTTTAGGCAGGGTCTTGCTCTATCACCCAGGCTGGAGTGCAGTGCCGTAATCATAGCTCACTGCAGCCTCGAACTCCTAGGCTCAAGTGAACCTCATGCTTCAGCCTCCCAAGTAGCTAGGACTACAGGTGCATGACACCATGCCTGGCTAATTTTTCTTATTTTTTGTGTCTCACTATGTTGCCCAGGTTGGTCTCAAACTCTTGGTCTAAGTGATCCTCCCACCTCAGCTTCCCAAAGTGTAGGGATTACAGGCATAAGCCGCCACACCTGGCCTATCATTGATTTTTATTCAGTGCTCCACACGTGAAATATTCAGAAACTGCTAGGGACCATCTGTCAAAAATCCTACTGTGCTGCTATTGCTATTTCAATTCATGTTGCAGCCTGGGTGATTGTTTGTTTGTTTGATTAATTCTTTCATTTCTAACTTTAATTAGTTTTCACTGAATATCTGGTCATTTCTTATTCAGGCTTTTTTTATTCATCTCCATTCTGGTAAATTTGGGGTGAGTTTAAGCTGGCTAACTTTTCACCTTTCAAATGCTGCTGTTTCAATCCCTGTGTCTGTCTGGGAGGCCGTCTTTGCTCACATTTGCTTGGCCCTCCACCCCTTTGTCTGCCAACTCTCTCACTTCTAGTACAAAGACTGTTTCTGAGATGAAGACAGGAGATGCTTTTCAACATCTACAAGTCAAAATATTTTATTTGGTTAACTCTCTGATTAGGGACTCCATGGTGACATGCTGGCACTGTGAGAGGGCAGGGCCAAGATTCTAGCAACAGGAAAAATACTCTTTTTTCTTTCTTTTTTTTTTTTTTTAATATGTCAAGACCCAGTGCTATAGTAAAGATAATAATTCTGTTTTTTTAGACCCCTGTTTTTCACACTGAAAGAATAATAATTCTTGACTCTACGGAATAATTCTTGTTTCAACAAAATGTCTTCATGACTTCTCCATATGTATTCTGAGATGATAGAGATATGTCAACATTCCTAAAAAAATGAATTACTCTTATACGGGGAGATCTAAATCTAACTTAGAACTAATAACTATTGAATTGACTATTGAACTTGCTAGGAAGTCAACCAATTCAGGTTTAGAGGCAGTTGTAAATCATGAAGACAAAACCCATTTTCATGTCATTCTAGGAATTAATGGACCTCGTTTCCTTGTTCTCACTTCAGAGCTGACACAATTCTGTACCAGTCTTCATCTCAAAGGGATCCCCCTCCAAAGACTAAAAAATATACATTTTAGGTGTTCTTTCTTAGATTGCAATGAACCACAAGTTTTACACACTATAACTAAAAAAACTACTTTTGTCTTCTGTTTGGTAGAGGATTAAAAGAGGGTTAAGTTTTTGTTCATTTATTTTCTTTCCATGTTTGTTTTATTTTCAGATTATTAAAATAGTCTAGGTATATTCCACTATTGAAAAATTTGGCAAAAAAAATAGAGAAGTATAAAGACGAAAATAACCCTTGGTTGTAAACCCACTATTCATATATTAACATTTTAACATATTTCACCTAAATCTTGCTTCTCTGCAGTATTTTTCTATAGTTGAAAAAGTTCTCTTCCTGCTTTTTTGACTTAGCATTACGTCATGAGAATATTTCCACAAGTATCATTTTATTGATGGCATTCCTTTATATACTACCATGTGCTTAACCATTCTGACAACTAGGCTTATGACATTTATTTTTAATGAATGGTTCTCTTAAAAGACTCCTGTTCATTTTACAAAGTTTAGGAAATACCAAAAAGTATAAAGAAGAAAAGATAAATTAATGATTAAATTTTTAATTGTGGCTGTGGCAATTCAAAAATTGGAGAAAATATATTGACAACTGCCATTTAGTGCAATCATATTTCTAATCCTCACATAGCAACCCAAAAAGGTCAGTATATTATAATCACTGCTTTATCAGTTCAGAGGTCATAGAGTTAGTAAGTGGTAGATACAGGCTTCGAACAGATGTGTTTGATCCCAAACTTTGTTTTCTCTTGACTATATCACGCTCATTTTCCCATCATTACCTCAACCACCACCTCCACCATCTCTGTCACCACTTCCACCATCACCTCCACCACCATCACCATCTCTACCATCACCTCCACCATCTCCAACTACCACCTCCACCATCTCCACCATCACCTCCACCATTTCCAACCACTGCCTCCACCATCTCCAACCACCACCTCCATCAACTCCAACCACCACCTCCACCATCTCTGTCATCACCTCCACCATCTCTATCATCACCTCCACCATTTCCAACCACCACCTCCACCATTTCCAACCACCACCTCCACCATCTCTAGCATCACCACCATCACCTCCATCATTATCACCACCAACAACACAACTTCCACCATCACCACCTCCACCACCATACTGCTACCCCTTTCATTTTGCTGACCTAGGGCTTTTTATCATCTTTTGTA
Source organism: Indri indri (assembly GCA_004363605.1). Taxonomy (NCBI): domain Eukaryota; kingdom Metazoa; phylum Chordata; class Mammalia; order Primates; family Indriidae; genus Indri; species Indri indri. The sequence continues at coordinate 14,001 of RJWJ010031977.1, forward strand.
CACACCTTTCTTCACTCCACCTTCATAATCTCCTCCTCTCCTGCTTCACTCTGACCTTTTCCAACCTGTGCCCAGGTAACCCAAAGAAAGCAATGGCTCCCCTACCACACTCATTTTATGAACAGTCCCAATCATTCATTCATTCAACAAATATTTACTGAGGGCATGTGATGTGGCAGGCACTGTTCTGAGTGCTGAGAGTATAGTAGTTCCCCCATTTGTGGGATTGTCTTTAACACCAAAAAGCTTATTTTTTAGCATTTTCTTCACACACACACACACACACACACACACACACACATTTCCCATATTAAACCTACTTGCAAATTGTCAACCTGCACTTTGGTTACCAGCTCACACTGTCAAGCCTCCAAGCTGGATGGAAAGCAGAAGTGAGCTGTTCAAGAAGGATATGCAAGTCAAAAGGAAAGTCTCAGGCAATAGCAGTGAAGTAATTTCTTATCTCTTATTGCCACAGCAAGCTACCGCAGGATAGAACTTCCTATTTCCATACTCCGATGATGTATATTTGCTTAATGCAGCTTGCCTGAAATAGTTCATGCATGGACCCACTCCAGAAAACACACTTAATATATAAAGAGAGGAATGGAAGTAACTTCAAAGGTAAATTTAAAAATGAGTACATCAACACATATACAACCATAGTTCCTTTTCCTACTCACTTGCATGATGTGAGCAGAAAGAAACCTGTGTTCTTTCTGTTTCTCTGTTCTCTGTAAAATAAATAACGACATAGGAATCAGACTTTACGTATTACTTTACAATGTCAAGGACAGTACTAGGAACATATAGGCCCCTCAAGACTAATAAAATCCACCGCTATAGTCAATGATGCGTTGGTGGATTATAACTCTGACTCCTATAATTAAATTCTTTCACATAGACCCAAGCAAAGAAAATCAAGCGCCCCAGAAACCCTTAGTAAAAGTGTCTGAACCAACAACAGCTAGCTCTCATTTTTATGTCAGTGATATTTTGTCAAGCCTGTGGCCTTTATCTAAAAGTAAAATTCCCTCAGCTGCCTGCATGCCCAGGGAGATCCTCCACAAAGAACACATTCTCAAAAGAGGGTGGCCACAGAGTGTTTCCCCAAATGAACTCCTCAGGACCCAAACGAATGCTGAACTGTGCTTTTCTAAGTCAAACCCATGGTCTGCAGTCCAAGCAGCTATCAATTCAACACACATTTAAGAAAAAGAGAAAATCAGAGTGAGGACACAACTCTCTCCTTCAAGGCTCTAGCAGACTTCAAGGGCCGCCAGTACTGGCAGGTGTGTGAGGAGCTGAGCAAATATCATATGCTTAAAGCCACATTTCAGACCTCACTATTCTAAAGATAGTGCTAGGGTATCAATTACTTTGCCACCTTGACATGCCAAGCAGTTACTTCTCACACATCAGCCAAAAAGTGCTTTTACTTACATGCAATAAAAAGAGAGTAAATCCAAGAGCTGCGTCTTTATTCCTGAAGTCAGAAAACTCATAGTACTTGGAGGCAAAAGTTGAGAATCCCACTAGTAGCAGTCACAGCTCTGGAGGCTCAGTCCACGCAGGACTAACATTAGAAGCCGATTGGAGAATAAAGCTCTTTTGAAAGAAGAGGAAATGTCATCTCTACTTCCTCAATTATATTGTTCCTTCTTCTTTTCATTAAACCCTTCCTTGATGACAATGTCCAGGACACAATCCATGCAAAGCAGGCATGCCCAGTCTGTCTGACTTCATGTGTCATTAAACACTGCCCAGAGTGTTCACATCCAGGACACATGTGTGAAGCAGTACATGGCTTTGCTTTTCTGTTTAGGGGAAAATGTGTTTATTTATAGGCATGAAGGGTGAGATGATTTGCAGATCTGTTCTCAGCATGCTTAGGTGAAATGCCACTTTTTAATCATCAACCTCTTTTAGGTTCAATCTTTCAAATTTCCATCCTTTTTCCTCTCCTCATCACGTTCATAATGCTCTGCTAAATAGAGAGTATGGATAAATTTGTACGAAGTATTTTAGGATAAAAATAAGTTGTAGCCTGCCATTCTTTGGCAGCACACATAGCAGAGTCTAACTTCAAAACTTTTCTTTCACACACTGGAAAAGAAAAATGGCAGGCTGAAAGTTAGAGATATTCAAAGTCATCAGGCACTAATTCCCACCCTCCCCCCTCTCCTTTTCAACACCAGCTTCTTGTTTCTCTAAAACTTCTTAGGGAAAGAATACATTCTCACTATATTTATACTCTGCTCTCAAAACAAAGGAAATAAATCATTAGAAATGGGTTCATGATCAATGCAATCTTCCAAATATGGTAGCTAGAACATTAGCATGCATATTAATCTTGCACTGCTAAACAGATCACCCCAAAATTTAATGGCTTAAAACAACAAACACCCATTATTGCATGGTTTCTATGGGTAAGCTGGGTTTTCCAGCTAAAGATGTCCTACAAGGCGGCAATCAACGTGTCAGCTGGAACTACAGTCCTCTCAAGGCTCATGGGAGAAGGAAACTCTTCTGAGATCACTCATGTGGTTGTTGGTACAATTCAGTTTCTCATGGGTGATTGGACCTAGGGCCTTAGTACAATGTTACCTATTGTCCTAACCTAGTCTCAGAGGTGATAGCCTGCCACTTTTGCCATATTCTATTCATTAGAAGCAAGTTACTTGGTCCAATCCACACTCAAGAGGACGGGATTACACAAGATGTAAATTCCAGGAGGCAGGGACAAAAGGGATCTATCTTAGAAAGCTACCGACCATGGTATGTAAAACTTTTATCCAAACTCAAGTTGCATCTGTCAAGCCATTATTAACAAAAGGGAAGAGCCATCCAAAGGCAAAATCATAAATATAGCCATATGACTGAAAGAAAATCAGAAGTATTATATTAGAGTATAGCCCCCCTTCATCATTATCAAGATCACACTGCTCAGACCTGGAAAACTAATGACTGTCATCATTCCATCTCTAAGAAACAGATGAATTAGCATGCAAACTAAAAGCTAAACTCTAAAACTAGCCCAGAATCTAGAAGGTAGCTGATGCAATTTCAATAAAAAATAATAATTTGTCACTTAATCGCAAGCATGAGAAGGCCTCAATGCAAGCACAGCATTAAATGTTTCTCTTTGGGTTCACACAGTCACCTTAAGTATTCACCCATTGGGGCCAGAACTCCCCGACACGTGGCCTTCCTCCCCTCTGTGCTCACTGCATGTGCTCCTTCCTAAGAATGACCGGGCAGGGCTTCATTGCTTGTAGACCCCACCAATCCCACATGTTACAAAAGCAGATCACTCCTCCCATCTTCCTCTGTTAGCATGAACTGCTTAGACCAGGACAAATAGAAGGTCTTTTTCCTGGCCTACAGACACCTGGGGCAAGGAGAAAAGAGCCATTTTGAGTAGAGCAGTAAACAATTCATTGATCTTAGATTTTTCTAATTTCAAGATATGTTGATAACAGCTGACATTCTAGACAGAAACTGGTGTCACTTCATTGCAAAGGTTAAGTGTAACACTTTCAAAAGCAAAGTGGAAATCTATATGGCATGATGGTGTATCTGCTTTTTCAGTTTTTAAATTTACAGATTAAACATGGTCTGTATCCTAATATACCCCACATCCCACAATCCAAATGCCAATAAAAACTATGTTAAAAATAATGTTGTTAGAGGAGCAGAGAAAGAAAGAATAGGTAACAAAGTTACTATTTGGTAAAAGCTATTGCCCCTGGAAAATAGATAATAATTTGAAAACTACTTCAAGTCTCTGGTTTCAGACTTCTTCTCATTTTCTTTGTATTCATTTCTGAAGAAGATGGCCGTAGACTGAATGATTATGTCACCCCCAAATTTATACGTTGAAACCTAGTCTCCAATGTGATGGTATTTGGAGGTGGGACTTTTGGGAGGTGATTAGGTTGTGAGGGCAGTGCCCTCATAAATGAGACTAGTGCCCTTATAAAAGAGACCCCAGAGAGCTCCCTCACCCCTTCTGCCATGTGAGGACACAGCAAGGAGACAACCATCAATGAACAGGAAACAGACCTGCACCAGACACCAAATCTGCAGGTGCCCTGATCTTAGACTTCCAGCCTCCAGAACTGTAAGAAATAAATGTCTGTCACTTGTAAGCTACCCAGTCTATGATATTGTGTTATAGCAGCCCAAATGGACTAAGACAAAGATAAAATGTAAATTAAGTCTGTGGAGAATGAAAAAAATAAAAGAAGATGCTGACCAAGAACAAAATGAAAGTTCTCTCAAGGGCTCTTTGTTTGCATTCACTTCTATTTCTGGGAAGTACTGCCTCATCGTCCCCCTACATGGAATTTTCCTCTAATTCTCTGCTTCATGTGGCATCAAAAGTACTAGATGATGTAAAAGGCATTTAGTGTCATCAATAGCCCAGGCTGGTTTCTCCCAGGCTTTTAGATGCCATCATAAAAGAAGTCCTCGAAGGGCATGCTATTTACAATTATGGGGCCAGGGTGCGGGGCCATTTACATTCTTTCAGCATAGATCACCTGATGTGTAGAATTAGGATAATCCTCAAGGTGGCTGCACTTCCAGTTCAAGGTGGTGAACTGACCACCAATTTTTTTTCTCTCTCCCTCCCCCAAAGACTCTATTAAAATGATAGGAAAAGTATAAGAAGATATAAACCCACGATAACCAAAAAAAAAAAACTTGGAGGGAGAACATCAGTGCTTGAGAGATCTCAGCAGATTTCTGGGAGTTGAAAGCTGATGGAGGAGCGATAACAGACGGAGGCAGGCAGGGCCCACAGCGTCCCAGCG
>RJWJ010031978.1:0-18823 GCA_004363605.1 Indri indri
GGGTGTTGTTAGATTAGTACAAGTATGATTTCCAAAAACCAGCTGTCATGCAATCCAAATTCATTTTATTATTTTTTAATAAAGATGGGGTCTCACTCTGACGCCCAGGCTGGAGTGCAGTGGCACCATCACAGTTCACTGCAGCTCGAACTCCTGGGCTCAAGCGATCCTCCAGCCTCAGCCAATCCAAATTTAAATGAACTCTGATCTTCTAGACATAAACATAGACTTTTTTTTCCTTTTTTTTTTTTTTCCATTTTTCTGGACATTTTGACTTGTTACAGCCATACTATTTGAAGCAGTCATAAAGGTACCTTATCCAAAATGTATAATCCACCTCCACTGGTGCTGCTACTCCCTAGAATTTCCTAGCATTGCCATAGTTTAAAGTCCCACATCAATATTTGCTTATTCTCCAGCCATATAGATTATAGCTGCCACCACCTTTCCCTTGCCACATAGCTGCTGGGAGATATCCTGCTCGTACCTGCTGTTTGCACACGGACTCCCCATCCAACAGAATCCTGTTGCTCTAAGCAACACTATTAGCCTAACAGAAACAGCCATTCTCTTTCTAAGTAACCTTTGAATCTTACTGAACTTCGCACTATTGTGTACCCTGGTGCAGAGATTTGGATTTGACAGTTGAAGGCTGACTGTGACTGTTGCTAATGAAACTAGAAAATAATCTCCATAAAAACAGGAACCCTGAGACCTATTCAAAGGTCAAACTCTAATTGTAAGTCTCTAACAGAGGTCAACATGGGCCCCTCCCATCACTGCTCTTTCTCACACTGCCTGTGGGTTGTTTCTTCCCTTTTCTTCAGAGTTTTAATCATGGTTTTTCAATTATTTACTTATGTGTGTACTGGTAACTCTTTCCCCTACTTGTTTGGAAGCTCCCTGAGGACAGGGATCTTATTCTTTTATTTACCATTGTACTGATAGCAGTTAGCACAGCACCTGGTACCTTGTACATAGTAAATAAATAGTTCTTTTTGGTTTTTTTATTTGCCGACTTCGAGCTAGAGAAAATAGTTCTTAAGTGATGGAAACTATTCAAGATATTAAACGTGCAAACCCCTAAGTCCCTCGAAACTGGCTACTACCATCATGCTCCTTCAGTCTGGTCTGAAATTTGAGGGCCCCTTGTTTTCCTTGCTCTACATGTTGGCTAGCCCAACTTAGTTTTCTATTCTTGGCCTGTCATCATACTGTTTGGGATAGCAAAAACAACACTAATTCCATATGAAGTTCTGCCTTCATGGCATTTGCGCTTATCACCTGCAAGCAGCACCACACAGACTGTAAAAGTATTGATACTATCTTGAGTGTCTCTCTGGGTCTGCAGTCATTGGCACATGGAAGCTTCTAGGTGCTTGCCTTCAAGGACCTCTGAAATGCCAGAAGTCAGTTGGACTGGAAAAAAAAAGTTCTTGCAGCTGAAAATTATATACAATTCCTATGTTTTGAGAAATATCAGAGTAACGTATGCTAAATAAAACCAGACACTCTGATTCACTCTTCTAAGGACAGAAAAGGACTGGACACCATTAATCTAATAGAAGCATCTAAAGGTTTTGCAATTAAGTAACACCATGTCCTTGTGAATATCTCTCAGCAGTCCACCTGCTCCATCACAGCCAGAGTTCTAATCTATATATGCGTCATTCACTCATTCATCCGGTCAACAATGTTTACTAAGCCTCGACGCTGTGCCAGGTCCCGTTCTAGGTACTTGGGATCTAGCAGTACACAAGACAGACAGAACCTCTCAGGGAGCTTCTAATAGGAAGGAGACAGATATTAGGCAAATAAATGTACAGGAAATAAAACTCTGAAAACAGCTGGGCATGGTGGCACATGCCCTTAGTCCCAGCTATTCAGGAGGCCGAGGTGGGAGGATCACTTGATCCAGGGGCTCGAGGACAGCCGGGGCAACACAGGGAAGTCCTCGTTGAGACAACTTAAGCAGAGGCTGAAGAGAGAGGAGGGAATGTGCTACGCTGATTCCTTGGGAGCAAAGCAATCCAGAATATATACCGCAAGGTCAAAGTCACTGAGACAAAAGAGAGGCTGGTGGGTTCAAGGAACAGCAAGGAGGAAGGAGCAGAGTCAACAAAAAGAAGAGCAGAAGGATATGACACCAGAGAATGGAGGGAGACAGTGGCAGAGAAAGCACAGGGCCAGCAGGCCTTCTGCGATTTAGCGTCAACTCAGTGAGACAAAAAAAACCCAGAAGATTCTCAGCAAAGGGGTAATACAGCTGCCTCATGCTTTAACAAGATAACTGCCTGCCCTGGGAAGAACACTAGGAAGGAGGCAGGCAATGGAACTTCCTTTAGTATTTGCTACACTGGAAAGAGTATAGCTTTCATTCTACACTGCAACCTAAAGGGATTTGGGAGCATGTTGATTAATCTGCCAAAGGATTTGATCCAGTATCTTTTCATCAACAGGAGGACAGAATTGCTGCCTTCACATTTTTCTTCTTTTGAAGAAGCATGGTATTATCAGAAATGGGATTCAGGGCCAGGCAGATCTGGATCTAAATCCCATCTTGCTCCACTTATAGGATGGGGAACATGGAACAAGCTATGTTTTCCCCTTGATAATAAATAAATAAATGATTAATATACTACCTGTGAGTCAAGGGGCCTGGCAGAATATGCGAGTGATGAATACAGAATGGCTGGCTGTTACCATTATTATTATTATTATTGGATATCCCAATGCTTTATCAAAAATCCACATGCTATTAAAGGTCAGTGAAGACATAGTAGCATCTTCCTCATTTACTAATCTCAATTGCCAAACCACGCGCAGGAAATGCTCTCTTCAAAGTAAAATACTAGAGACTTTTTTGAAAGCTGAGGCAATTTAAATACTTGTGTTTTGTCAGGGTATTACTTCATGAGATTTAGCAAGGATGGCAGTAATTATCCTAAGAAGATGAAAGATGAATGTCAACTACGGACTTAGAACTCTATTATCCTTAGTGATGAGGATAAAATGCTGTTCGATCCCAGTCCTATGCCAGAAATGACATAAGAATTCCTAGATAATTGCTCTACTTTAAATTTTTTAAAATAAATTCTCTTTGTTAGCAAAATTCTCTTTACAAAAATGGAGTATTTTATTTTTTAAAGTAACCTCATTAGCTAAATGCTTGATAGGCATATTTCACAATGTTTTTTAGAAATCCATTTTCATCCATCGCTTTGTTTTTATAAAAGCAGATACCTCTGGTTGCATACCCAACATCCACTCCTCCTTAACACTTGCCAGGCAAAGCCCCAAAACCTTTAGGGTATCCATCCTTCCCTCACATGCATCAAGGGATGGCAGCTCTGCCCTAGTTCAAGGCTTGAATCCTGAATTGGACCACGGCTGCAGTTCAATTCCCCCGGTGACTGGGCTGAACCTATGAGGCACTTCTGACTGTGAGACTCAGGTAAGGACCAAATACTGATACTGGTGATGGCGATGTATTGGAAGGGCTTTGGGGAAGTTTTCCTTGCTCGCAAGAAGGCAACACCAGGAGAGAGAGATCTTCTGTCTCTAGTTTCGCTGCACCTAGCTGTGGAGCTGGAAGCTCTGTGGCCAGCCTGCTTAAGCACCTAAGGCAACGGAATCCCAAACAGGCTGAGCCAGAGCCCTGAGCTGACATCTGGAGCCTTTCCTACCTCTGGATTGCTTGTTACATGAAAGAATTCATTCCCTCCTTGCTAAAGCCAATTGGGTGTTTCTCCTACCAGCAGCCTACTAAAGCATTTTTTGATAGATAACTAATTTTCTTTTAATCTAGTATTACAGTTGAAAATTTATTTTTGATAAATGACATAACATTTGCACAAATTAATGAACAGATGATCTCTCCCCTCTTATTCACTCCTTCCGATCATAAATGTAATATATATTCACCTCTAAAAATAATTTTTAAATTTCATAAATAAACTGAGTGAAGTCTGAGATTTTTTTTAAATGTCTTCATTTTTTATTAAACTTACATGTACTCTGGTTTGGCATTTATTTACAAAAGCTAATGAAAACTCCATGCCTACATTTACTCATGGTATTCTGATAAAGAGAAGATTGGAAAGATTTACTGCAATCTATGAGCTGCGCTTTCATTCTGTAGGTATTCGGTGCCTTGTGGAATTGCAGGATTTTTGGTGAAAATTAGTCTCTTTGGAGCCTTTTCCTGAGTCCTTCCCAAAAGCACTAGGCCTTTCACACTTTACCCTCCATTAGCATCTCAAGAATCCTGTGGGATGTATGTGTATATGCATGTGTGAATACGTATATGCGCTTGTATGTGCATATTTACCAGTACACATGTATGTGAATCCAATGTTACCAGAAGCTTTGTTCTTGGAGATAAGTATAAAAGGGTGTTAGAATTCAAAATTCAGCCTACCCGATTCACTAGATGACTGCTTTCCTGCAAAATGCTTTCAAACAATTTCATAAAAGTTTAGTTTAGTTATGGTATGCCAATAAACAGCATTTCCTCCCTTCCAGCACACAAAGAGAAGATGTTTATTTGCCTGCTTTCTTGGACACACATGACCTAAGAATGCATTCTCTGCATAACTCCACGTTGGCCTTTTTTGTATGCACAAAAGGAAATCTCTACTGCAGTCACTTATCTCAATGCCAAATTCCTTCAAAATGTATTTAATAAAGTCCTATTAATTTCATATTTCAAGGCAATTTACTACTCAAACTACAGTAATTGCTTTCAAGTATCCATGACAGAAGCTGTACGAAGTGAAACAATAAATCTTGGTGACAAAACTGCTTCTGCGCTGGTTGGAGAATATTTGCCGCTTACAGTTGACATATCACTTGCTCAGTCAGAGAACGCTTTGAAGCAAAGCAAGTGGTTTTGAATGGAATTTGGATGTTCAGGTGGCGTATGCGGTCACTTCAAGCTAAACTGATCCAACACCAAAGGTGACCTGTTTCTGCTTTACTCTTTTTCTTTCAGTGATGTTTTTCACCATAGCAAACAGAATGGATTAAGAGATAGAAAACACTACGGAATGGATATGGCCACAAACACTGGAAAAGGCCTCAAGTCACATTTCAACAATGCCACAAAGCTTAATTCGGATCAGTACACTGACCAACACCAGGACAATCATCTTTTCTAATACTCTATCTTTATATCCCCATTGCCCTGCTCATTCCCTTTTCAACCCCTTTCAGAATTTCCTCTTGTTTTACCTCTCTCTTCACTTTTATCCATCATTTCCCTGTGCAAAGTAGAACTACGCAAGAAACACTCAAAATTGGGTAGTCAATTACCTTACTTTCCACGATAAAAATGAAGTTTTCTACTGGGCTTCTGGCATGTATGTCACACTCAGGTTAATCATGGATTGGAAAGACTAAGGTCACCAAATGTTACACTGCCTTATACGCAGGCTTTTTATTCTGCAGAGGAATAACAAACATTAAAATTTATTTTTTTATTTTTTAAAAGCCTTTGGACTTTTAAATGACAGAAGAGCAGTAATCAGGCCAAAGGCTCAAAACTGTAAGAAAAAATTCCTCAAAAATAAAGACAGAAGAAAACGCTTGATCCAAGTGGCCTCTACAAAAAGTATGGAAATTATTTTGTCTCTCTAATTTCTCCAAAACTAGCAGATCTGAAAGAAAAAGAGGGAACATGTAGATTTTAGGTATTAATAGAATCAATTTTTATTATTTTTCTATCCTGATTTCAAAACATTCCCTATTCTCTACAAAACACATTTCAATATTGTTAGCTAAAATATCCGGCTATCTTAATGGCAACCTTATATATAAAATGGTGCCCTTGTTTTGGATTAGAAGCTTGTTAAGTTAAATGCAAGTCAATTTAATTTAGCTCTGAATAGGCTCTAAAAGCCTAAACCACAAAATTTATGGTATGTCTTCTCTCTAATGGAGAAATATGCTTTGCTATTCAATTTTTTTAATAAGCTGCCAGGAAACACTAACAGCTGATATATAATATATGTAGACTATATCAAATATTTCAACATTTGTCTTCAGTGTAAGCAAAGCAAAGCACATGACAAATGGAATATAAACACACTGTTGATTTCTGTGTATTGATCTGATTGAAAAGTATATAAAAGTACAGATAAATTTATAATTTATTATAAGGTACTCATAATATTGCTTGAAATCTTTCAAAAGAAAAAAGAATAAATATTTCAAGACTAGCTACACGAACACATAACTATAAAACATTTGAAATGATTTATATAGAGTTAAAATGGTTAATAAAAATCATGTTTTAACTAGTGAGGTATGAAAAAAATGAATGGCAAAATCTTTAAGAAGTGAAAAAACATTTTATAATTTTATCTTAATGAAGCTGCGCTGTAAACCCAAATATACTGAGTTTGTTTTAAATGAGGTATATCTATAGTTATTTCTGAACACCAAGAGTATGTTAATATGCTTTACAGAATTAATTAATTGTCTGCTTTTTCTTTTATGATAAGAAACCTATGAATCTGCCACTATCCCTTCAGAACTTTGTGGAACATTTTCTCTATCCTTCCTACTGGGCTACTATCATCTCGTAGCACCCATTTCATGATGTGTTACGGGTTTCCAGCACCCACACTGATTTCGTTTTTACCAGCTCCTACTTCTATATCCACTTATGATCCATCTCGATCACTAACACTCCACACTCAACAGTCTTCTTTCTCCCTGTGTTTAACATGATCCACAATTTTCCCTTCTTGTCTAGCTTGAGGTACTTCTATATTTTGCAGCATCTGAGCTTACATTATTTCCATCACCCTTTAAAAAAAACATTAACTTCCCTCCTATAAACCCTAAAACTCTACTTGAAAAATCCAAGGCATTGCCATATTATAAGTAAGTCTTTATTAGCAGCTTTTTGGTTTTGGCCTAAATACGGACTATATATGACTAACTCTAGGACTGGCTGAAATTTCTCTTCTTTCAAGGTAGACATTCTAACATTTGAATATTCTTACTAGCAGAGTAAATGCCACTGGTTTGGTAGGTCCCCACCTGTCAAGAATATCGTAAACTACATAAGTGAGAAATCATCTACTGAATTAAGTCACTGGTATACAGGGTATATGTGTTACGGCAGCTCGTATTATCCCACTGCAATGCTGTAAAACGGAAGTTAACAGCTGCATAGCCTTTACCATGTGCCAGACAAATTCTAAGTACTCTACATATATGAACACATATTTTGATCCTCGCAGCAATGATAGTATGAATGAGACAGTACTATTAATACCTCCATTTACAGATAAAGAAACAGAGGCAGAGAGAAGCCTTGCACCCTATTCAAGACTTTACAACTATTAAATGACAAACCCAGATTCAAACTCTGGCTCTGTGACTCTAGGGTCCAGGTTCTTTTTTTTTTGTCTTTTGAGACAGAGTCTCACTCTGTTGCCCCAGCCAGAGTGTAGTGGGCATCATGACAGCTCACTGCAACCTCAAACTCCTGAGCTCAAAAGTGATCCTCCTGCCTCAGCCTCCCAAGTAGCTGGGACTACAGGCACACCCCACCATGCCCAGCTAATTTTTTCTATTTTTAGTTGAGACGGGATCTCACTCTTATTCAGGTGGTCTCAAACTCTTGACCTCAAGCAATCCTCCTGCCTCGGCCTCCCAAAGTGCTAGGGTTACAGGCATGAGCCACCGGGCCCGGCCTAGGGTCCAGGTTCTTAACCACTGTGCTACATTACTTCTCTTAATTTCTTTAATCTGAAGGAATGTTAAAATGACTAAGATGGTACAACTAAGGGTGGGAGATAAAGGGTGGGGAATGGCATCACCAAGAAATCTTCAAGGTATAAAATTAAGGTGGTATTATTATTACCATAATATTCTTAGATGAAGACCTAAACTTGTCGGCTACAGAGAATTTTCATTTCTAGAATTCATTAGAGACTTCAATTTGAGAAAATGACAACAGGTTTTTTACTTAGAAGATACCGTTTGATAAATGTAATTCCCTAGATGTTAAAAACTAAGGAATCCATGTGGCTAGTCTTTGCCATACTTTCTATTTGCACATAGAAAGAAGAGTAAAGAACGTCTTATTTATAAAGGCAATGTCACCTTATTCACACTGAGCAATTCCTCTGTCTACCATCACACAATCAGGAATCCATACAAAATGGCACCATTCAGTGGAGTAGAGCCCATGGGGCCTAAGAGGCTGCAGAACTGACAATGGTCAGGATATGAGAGCTCTTCAACATGCACCTAAAAATACTTTGCTGTTTCCAAGGACTATTTCTATCTGTTTCCCTTGAATTAACTAGGACTTACAGTGGGGCTCAGAGCTTTATTTTAATTTTTAATGTTTACAATTTAATGGGAACATAGTATAAACAAAAACACGCTGATTTTCACTGCAAACGTGACGACAAGCACAAATATTGTTACTGAAGTCATTTATATCCAGCTATCAGCAATACGCAATGGTCAGATAAATTAAGATTTTAGGATGATTTTTCCTTTGCTTACAAACATAAAATTTAATTTTGTCACCCTTTTATTTTAGAGAATCCAGACTCAAGCCTATATAATATTCTGATCTCATTAGTGAATAAGCAGTGTTTGTAACAATTATTAGTGGTTCTTCCCTTGTATGGATGTTACTCAGACATGGTATTAAAGATCAACGAATCAACAACAGCTGCATAGTAATAATAACAACAGCTAACTTTCAGTGAGTATTTACTCAACTTTACAGCTAGGCCCTGTACAAAATATTTAATACATAATATCTGGTTTATTCTTTACAATAATCGCTATGATTATCTCCCATTTTATAGATGAGGCAGCTGAACCTACAAAGATAAAGTGAGTTTCATTTTTTATCACACAGACAACAAATGTCAGACTCAAGATTCGAACCCACGCTGCATGATGCAGGAGCCCATACCTTTAGCCACCATACTTCACCCATCCTAAAACATGGCTTGCCAGTTGTCTCATCAAGCATTTAACAGCAACATGGAGGTAACCTATCTGAGTATCCCCAAAGCCTTAATATTACAGAGTCATCTGTTTCTATAAAATTTAAGTTAGAAGGGCTTGAGCCCCCTCCTCCATTCAGCTAGCATGCTCCCATACCTCCAGAGATTCTTGGGGGCTTAGTTACTGCTACGTGACCTCCAGTTCCAACTTCCTGCTGCCACTGAATTCTCTGGCTCCAGGTTTCCTCTTGCTTTCTGCCTGCTGTGCTCTTTCCCCATCATGGTTTGGCATCTAGACCTCACCAGGTAAGGTACAGGTGCAGGTAAAGTCAGGTACAGGTACAGTAAGGTGGGATGCTTAGTACTGGATCTCCTTCCTGTGGTCAAGAGCTACACTAGCCTGACCTTGTACAGGGGCCTCAAGCAGAAGGCTGCTCTACCAAATCAATAAATGTACAACCTGATGGAGGGGTCTGCAATTCAAGGCTGGAATTGGCCTACATCCTCCCTGGAGACCCAGATATGCAGTGTAATCGTGCCAAGCCATTAATTGCAGGCACCCAGTGAGCAAGGGCAGTCCCTAGGCACCACTGTGTCTCAATCCCAAAGAGCATCTGAAGAGGAGAGTTTGCAGTTTCATGTAGATGATCATTATACTGCTAATAAATATGATTACTGACTTCCTTAGAAAGGAGAGGAGCCACATCAGGTGACCTGGGCCAAGGAACTAGCTGAAAGAAAGACTGCTGTATTTCCTTAACTGAAAGTACTAACAACAGCCAGCAGAATCAAACCGCCAATTCCTCCCCCCTCTCCCCCTACAGGCTAGGGCCCAGGATCAGAACACCAAGCTCTCCAATGCCCGTGCGCAGGAAGGGCAGGGTCCAGCAGCTGCGCTTCCTGTTGAAGGCTGCCTCAGGCATTCCCACTAACTGATAATGATACACTCACAGTTCACCAGCAAGAGCACACACCAAATGAGGAGAAACGGCACTGGCATCTATCTCTCGTGCTGCCTTTTTTGTCTGTAGCACTTTTTTATGTATGATTTAAAAGGTACCTACTTTTACAAACAGATTTAAAGTGAGAAGGTGGCTTCTATGAAATACCCAAAACACAAATTGCCGAAACCACTGTCAAACGCTGAATAGCATTCCTCGACTCTTAGTAAATCTGTGCTCCAGTTCTTACCCAAGTTCCATTTCACTTTCACATCTGGATCGTCATGGCAAACAGTTGAATCTGACTTTACAGAAAATACGCATATACCACTTCCTTTATAGAAATGTCTTCGAATTCTCTGATGAATGGAGTTACTTAGAAATTACTTCCTACTGCATCAGTGTATATGAACAAAAAGTACACAACATGTAAGATAAACCAAAACATGAATTAGGCTCATAGAACTGCTGAATAAAATTATCAGTATTATCTTGCACTGTATAAAACCAAAGATAAAAGTAGTTACCAACTGTATTTAAGAACCACTGCAGGCCGGGCGCGGTGGCTCACGCCTGTAATCCTAGCACTCTGGGAGGCCGAGGTGGGCAGATCATTCTGAGCTCAGGAGTTCGAGACCAGCCTGAGCAAAGAGCGAGACCCCGTCTCTACTAAAAAATAGAAAGAAATGATATGGACAACTGAAAATACATATATAGAAAAAATCAGCCGGGCATGGTGGCGCATGTCTGTAGTCCCAGCTACTCGGGAGGCTGAGATAGTAGGATTGCTCAAGCCCAGGAGTTTGAGGTTGCCGTGAGCTAAAGCTGACGCCAGGGCACTCGCCCCAGGCAAGAGAGTGAGACTCTGTCTCAAAAAAAAAAAAAAAGAACCACTGCAATAAGACTTTAAGAAAAACATAAATTTACAATAGAGGGCCATCAACTTAGCACATCTGTAAAATACCTATAAATGTTTATTACTCCTCGTCTAAATTGCAAACAGAATCAGCAAGCAAAATAATTTTGGCTTACAGGATTCAACTCTAATCATCTAACAAAAGAATTTACTCCATCCAGAAAGTTACAGCCAGCCTGGATGGCTAAGAAGGATCTGAAATAGAAAGCAAATTTTTCTGATTTAAATACTTCCCCTCTCTTCTACTAAACAATCTCTTTAGGCTTGATGGACAAATGTTTCTGCATTTTTCTAAACCCGAACTCAGTACTTCAACAGCTGATAGGGAAATTCATTCACTCACAGGAGTCAGCTGCCATACAAAATATTCTCTAACAGTGGAAAGATTACATAATGCTAATCTGCACAAGAACTAAGGAATCGGGCCTCCGAAGACAAAACTGGTATAAAGACCTTATTCTCTTCCCAGGTGACTGGACAAAGGAAAGATTCAAGCAAGCCTCTGGGGAGCTATTTATTTCAACAAATATTTACCGACCATCTATGCTGGGCCTAGGACTGTGCTAGAAGCTGAGGGTGCTTAGATGAAAAGGAGTAACAGAGAAAGGACTTGCTCTTACTCAAGTTCTAGGCCAACTCCAAAATCAAATTTCAGATACTACCCTGTCAAAAATCACCAAATATGGAAAACTGAAAGTCAATAAAAATGAGGAAAGAACAACTTCCTAGAACAGTGGGTTAGTCCCTAGTAGAAAAAAAAATAATGTTAATAAAGCTCTAATATAAAGTAACATTTAATAAAAGTATCTGGGCTTCCCTGAGCCAAAACAGGTTAATATCTCATCAGTTTTAGATCACAACTTAAGAAAATATGAAGTTAATCTATTTAAAAAGTACTGAAAGCACACATTAACAGAGAAATTTACTTGTACAACAAGACACTTGTTTTAGAAAACCACCTAATAAAAGTTCAAATATTAGAGGACATAAAATATTGTGACTAAAATCTAATATATCACCTTAAATTACAAATAAGAGAAGCAAAAAGGAGCAACAATTTTTTTCCCCAAATTGAAAACTACAAGAAAAAAAAAAAAATCAAATGTAGCCCAGTGAAATATAGGCACCAAATCTCATGCCTGCAGAACTTGAAGAAACACGTCAATCTGCTACGAAGTCTGCTGATGACCTAAGCAGTTCAGACACAGAAACAAAAGGAGGTTTAAGGTGTCTATACACACATCATCAGAAAGACCATGTGGCCCAGAGATAAGAGATGGTTTTTCTGTCAATTCAGGTGAAAGTGGTTGCCACCAACACAACCACAATTGCAATAAAGAAAGCTTGTTTGATGATATATGCAGAAGATGAGAAGAGTAAGTGGAAAATGAATATATAATTATAATGTGTCACCTTGCTGACATAGATTATACCAAGAAGCATAATAATTCTGCTATGATTACATACCAATAATTAGCCTTCCAATGTGGGACTGATAATACATAGTTCCATTAATGTTAACTTAAGATTATTTTAGAAAATAACTATAAATGCTTGCTCAGACTGAGCCATAAACAGAAAACCAGAAAATTCCCACTATCTTTTAATTTGGTAGGACTTACTAAAATAACCTTTTCTCTTAAAAGATGTAACCTAAAACCCTTACAGAAAAAAATGTTTAAAAGTATATAATTCCCAGTGAGATTCAAAATATTTAATAACCAAACAGTGTACACCTGCTGATCAGAGCAGACACAACAACCAATCAAAACAAATGCACCAACCAATCGCAATAAACACACGGTTAAAAATCAAAAAACAACAGGATAACCCTGCAGTAACCTTGTGACTAGTTGGGTATCAGACCAGCATGCAACTGTGTCAAAATACAGAACATAAAGAAATTAAATGAAGGCATTTATGACATGACAACTATTTCTATAAAACAAGGAACTAAGGGTCTTGGGTTTTCACACAAAATAGAAAGCACTGCCTCTAAGTGTTGACTACAGCACCAAGAAGTATTGATTGCCCCCACTATCAGAATGCCCTTAGCAGAGCTGATATCCATGATCATAAACTACTCTCAGGTGAATTATAAAAATAAATGTTAACTTTGAATTTTCATACCTCTTTGTACTTTTTTCCCCCTAAGAAGCCATGGATTGAGTTGAAATACCTAGTTTTCCTCTGGCCCCAGCTTCTATTAATTGGAATCTTAGACTAGAGGAGAAGAAACATTTATTGAGACCCCCTCACGTCCTGGGCCTCATGGTCTCGTTTACTTTTCGCAACCACCCATAAAAGAAGATATTGTTTTCCTTAGTTTACAAATAAAAAAGCTATGTCTGAGGACTAAACTTAACCAATGTTCCCAGACTGGTAAGTAACAGGTCAAAGATGCAAAATTGGAGGACTCTGTTCCACAAGCTCACATAACCTCTCCAGGCCACTGAACATGGGGACTGTTGGTTTATTATTTCATCACAATTTTCTATGTTTCAAATGAAATCACACATATGGAAGGACAGCATAAAGTGTATATTTACCCGGAAGGTAAGTATTCTTTAATATAAGGCCACTAATGAAAAAACTTGATACCATTTTTCTGTGACTTCCACTTTTTTCTTTGCATTCCTTGGACTTAAGCCGTCAACCATTTCACATGATATTATTCAGTAAGGAATGAGAATGAATCAGGGGAAGACACATTTCATCCCCAAATGCACTAATTGAGAAATAAGCCCCTTATCACTTACTCCCCTAAACCACCTCACGGAATCTACGCACAGAGATTATACCAGTTGTCAGAGGCCGGAAAGGATCCAAAGTCGACGGATTGTGAAATGAAAATTTAAAATATTTACAGACTCAAAGAGAAAAACACAAAAAAAGAACACAAGAAAGACTTGCTGAAAAACGAATCAAGAACCCTCATTTGGTTGCTGGTTTTACTAGCAGACAGAGGCCTCTTCCAGTAACTTCAGGCCCCTCTGGACACCAAACCAGACCTTGGGTACCGAGGCAAACAATGGCTGCAAGGTCCTTGAATCTCCACACAGCCTTTTCTAAGCTGGCCAACTTTTCAAGGATGAGCCAGAATACTGTACGTTCTTTGTGATGCTCCCTAACCACGCTGGCCCACAATCCTGCCCCTAGATAAATTCCTGTATGTGACCGTGACTGTACTTTTTCAACTAGGAATCTGAACCCACAACTTAGACAATCTGACATGAGGGAATATATGAAATTAGTACTGAATGGGAAAAAAACAAAGACATCCAATTGTCCTCAGACACCCCTTCACACTTTCAATTGGTTTTCTACCATTCTCATACTACCTTTTTCTCCCCACTTAAATGACTGATTCTTTCAAAGCCAAAAGAAAGTCTTACACTTCCTTTCAATCAACCACAGCATATAGCAGGTCTCAAAGAAATAGTGAGTGGTTATTTCACATAAAACATCAAAGAAAAACTCCACATCACAGTAAGTTTTTAAAATGCTAGATTTTATGAGTCAAAAAAAATGAAATTTGGGAAAGGCTATTCAAAATATAAAGGGCTTTGACAATGTAGAGGAAATTTAGCAATGGGGTCAAAGATTTGTTTTAGCCTTTACAATTAGAAAACCAAATTTTTATCCATAACATAGGAAATCCATATATAAAGCAACATGTAAAAAAATAAACAAACAAAAAGAATAAAAATCCCTCAAGGAATGAAAGTGCCTTCAAAATTAGATGAGGTAGCACTAGCTATTCCAAACATTTCTCACTAGAATTCTTTCTCTTGAGCCCTTTTCTCTATTTTTGTCTTAAAAATAAACAGAACTCATGGTCACACATGGTGGCTCATGCCTGTAATCATAGCTCTTTGGGAGGCTGAGGCAGGAGGATCACTTGAGCTCAGGAGTTTGAGGCTGCAGTGAGCTATGATGATGCCACTGCACTCTAGCCCGGGCAACAGAGTAAGACTGTCTCAAAATAAAAAACCAAACAAAAAAAGTAAAAATAATACATACAATACATACAATAATAAACAGAACCCAGAAGTCCTTGAAGAAGTCATTTTTGCTTTCTTCCATGGTATTCTCCTCTTGTGTACCTGTTAACTCTGGCCCACAAGGACAAGGCCACTGATACCTTCAGAGAGGTAGAACCAGAAAGGAGACAATCTTTTTGTGGTAGAATCTTTATCTACCACAAGCTGGAGAAATTAAGAATGACTGACAAGCTGGAGTTTGTCACGGCCACACCATAAACTGCACTTGTGATACTTTACCAAGGTGGAGGACAGCAGCACTCCTCTCACTCATTGAGCAAATACAAAAGCGTAATGTGTGGTAAATGCTACTAGAGAAGAAGATGAATTACAGATCCCACCTTCAGGGATCTGACAGTCTGGTATGGAGGAAGAGATGAGCATAAATAACCACAGTCACAAGATGGTGCTGACTCTGCCCAAACCACCCAACGCTGACATCCTTCTGCAGGTATCTGGACCTCTCTGCCTGAGGGCTTTTCTTCCAAGTCAGGGATGGCCACTTGATAAGCCAAAGGTGTCAGGAATTAACACAGCCCAAAGAGCCCCCAACTACCAACCATCCAGAGTTGGTATATAAATGCTCCAGGCGCCTCACCCTTCAGGTGGGACAACTTTACAGCATCACTATTCTCCAAAATGGGGTCTGTGGACTGATGTCAACAGCAACATTATTGCCGGACACTCATGAGAAATGCAGACTCTCAGGTCTCACCTTAGACCTAAGGTTTGAACCCACATTTTAATGAGGTCCCCAGGAGATTCCCATGCACACTGAAGTTTGAGAATCCCTGCTTGACACTGTCTCCCACAGCTTCTCCCCAGGCGTGAGCTCCAACTGCCCACTACCAGCTATGATACACCTTTACTGGCTGCCTTCCCTTAGCTATCTCCCTTCTCCACTTGCCTACCAATGCCTCCTGAAGATACCCAAAACACACAGACACGGGACAAACATAAAATGTCATGGGAGTCAACAGAGACGCAGAGAGATCGGAGAAGAGACTGAGGAATAGGTAGCATTTGGGATGGGCTTCGAAGAGTGGGTAGGATCTGCATAGGGAGGTGGAGGAAAAGGCATCCTAACATGAGGGAGAAGAAAGGAGAGCAACAAAGATGTCGAGACGGGGGAGGGAAAGAAAGGGTTACTGCCTGAGTTCAGCCACAGTGTCAGACACGGGAAGGCAAGCAGTCAGAAATAGGCAAGCAGTCAGAAATAACAGCTGGAGAGGGAGGGTAGGATCAGACCAACTTGACTGACAGAGAAAGATATCTGGCCTTTATTTTGCAACTAATGGGAAGTAACTAATGGTTTAGACAGGTGACAAGCATAATTAACATAGTTTAAGAAAAGTAACCTGAGAGCAATGTGAAAAATGTAGGGAGGGTGCAGAGTTAATGTCTAGATTGCCCCCCACTGTCTGACACTCTTGTAAGCTCAGCCCACTGGGAAAGTGGGGAGGGGCTGTGAGGCCCAATACTACCTGAAGGTAAAGAATTGAGCGTTCTATATGCCTCACTCATGGGCAGTGACCAAAACATATTATGCAAGAAGCAAAATAATAATATCACTGTGCATTTGGACAGCAATTTGGTGTTTTCAAGGAGCTTTCACCAACATGGTCCCATATGCTCCTCCCAACAAACGTGGTGCAGCAGTGCCTGGGTCAGGCTGCAGCTCCAACACTCCGACTTGGAGTACTCCAGAGGAGTTGATGATGGAGTCTGTGTCAGGGGTTCTCAAGACCCCCTCCAGGTTTGAAGATTCACTTGGAAGGCTCACAGGACTCAGCATATAGTCCTACTCACAGCTATGACTTACTACAACAAAGCAAAATCAGCAAAGAGAAATGGTGCGTGGGGAGAAGTCTGGAAGAAACCAGACACGAGCTTCCATGGGTCCTGCCCAGTGGAGTCACACTTAAATGCCCCCAACAATCAGCTGTGATAACACCTGTGATATGTTGTCTACTGAGGAAGTTCGTTTGAGCCTAGGAGTCCAAGGTTTTTTATCAGGGGTCAGTCACAGAGGCACCATCTGCCTAACCCCTACCCACATTCCAGACTCTCAAAGGGAGAGCAGGTGTTCAGCATGAACCATACTGTTTGTACAGTTTAGGCACCATGGGCTACTCTAATCAGTTCTGGAAGTGGTGGGAACACTCCCCAAATCCAAGTTCCAATGCCAGCCAAGAGCCAAACTTGCAAGCACATCTTCCTATGTTAACTCTTTCCAGCCAAGAGTCGAACTTGGAAGCAGCCTTGCTATGTTATCTATTTCCTGCACAGGCTCATAAACAAATTCTTGGAGCTTGCATTCCAATTACACTATTGATTTAAATGCCCTGGCTACTTAACAGAGGTAAACTAGGGGAGTTTGGATATGTGAAATACAAGAATATAGGTAGATGTAGATATGCCAGTTCTACTGTGATAAATTTGTTTTAACCTGTCTGTTAATTTCAGAAAATAGTAGGCTATAAAACAAATCCATTATGTGTGTATAATAAGAAATATAATTACATATTTCCATCTAGCTGCAATTATGTCAGTAAAATAGAAATATATTGCTCCCTGCCTTACAAGATCCCAATTCAACAGGACTGTCTTATTCCAATGATATAGAACCATCCAAAAAAATTTTGTCTTTTAAACACACACAAAAAAACTTAAGAGAAAAATACTCCACCAGACAATAAGGAGTAAACCTACTATTGCTTTGTTCCCCTGTTCTCAGCATATGTTTAACTGGTACTGCCAAAAAATAAATCATCTGAAATCCCAGGACTAAAACATTCCTAACCATCACTCAAACTAGGACAGTTGCCTTTCCCTCCATTTTATCATTCTTTCAGAAGCAATGCTTATCTTAAGGTCTCCTGAAATCTGATTTGTAATCTGACTGCAAAATGATGGAAATTGAGATGTGTACATACGTGCGCTAACTTAAAACTTCTAAAGTATCGAAGCAAGGTTTGAGACTTCTAACTTACAAGTAGAAGATTTTGCAATGTAATGCACAATTTTCTTAACCTCAGAGATATGGCCTTGGCTTGATGGGGTAAAAGATCACATGAGGTTACTGGATGCATTTCTTAGCCTGTCAGGAGTACATTTCAGTTTTTTCTGGTAAGGTTGAGCATTGTATGCAATGTTATTTCTCATGAAAATGAGAGATGAGCGGAGCACCCTTTGCGACCTGGAATCGTTCAGCTCTGCCAGGGTGCTTAGCCAATGCAGATTCTTCCTGCTGTGTAATTCTGGGCTATTCTGACGACAGGTTTTACATTCAGAGGCTAGATTGCATTTGTACCTAAAAAGCACTGGTATAGAAGTATAAGTATTTATGGTTTCAAGATAAGTGAAGTTTGCCTTTAACCTATTCATCATGCAGGTACTAAATTAAAAGGCAAGGAACGACCATAAGGGAAAAAACATGCCAATAAAAGAGTGGGTACTAATACTTGTCCCTTAGCTTTCATTTTCAGCTGGAAAAGAACACGTGAAAGCACAGTAAAGAGCAATCCAAAAGATTTTTTTTTTTTCTGGGCAAACAAAGGACACTTTTTAAAATGAAAAGCTTAAGACTAAAATACTCAATTTTTAATAAAATAATTTTATAAATACAGAGTCTAATGGTGATAAATGTAGTCACTGCATTCCCTTGCTCATGCAAGCCACCCACTAGAAAACAGGGAAGACCAAAAAAAAAAAACATTCTCCAGCCTCTGCACCATCTGATTTATCATGGGTTCTAAAAATTTATATGTACGAACATACAAAGAGAGTTGGAAACAACATTTGCATAGCCATGCATTATTAAATTCAATTTCAACAGATATGAACTATGCTTCATTTGCTCAAAGTAAATGTCGGTACAACCACATTTTTTCTCAAAGGAAATCTTGATCATTGAAATTGCATAAGCAGCACACTTAC
>RJWJ010031979.1:0-18888 GCA_004363605.1 Indri indri
GAGTATGTGGGATAGAGATGTCTAACTATTAGCAGGCTCTCCTCAACCAGGCCACACATCTCTTTAGGTTAAATTCGAGAAGCTCTGTTGCTCTTGCCACTCATTCTTGAACCAAGGTGATAGTTATCCCAAGAAGCAAGTTGGGCAAATTCCCATCAGGGCATCCTCATGAAGGTGCTCAATTTTCTTCTGCACACTCTTCAAACTCCACATAGCAAGGTTTATTAATCCCTTGTTCCGTGTCACTTGCTGTGCCCATTGGGTTGAACCAGGTTAACATGGTTCTTGCTCTCATGGAACTTATGTTCTAACTTAGAGTTCTGGTATTTTCTTATCTAAGTGCTAAATACTCCTGTCCTCTAGGGGGTGCCTGAACAAGAATAAGAGTTTGTCACAGTTCACTATTACTGTGTAACAAAAATATCCTCAAAACCTAGTGGCTTGAAATAGCTCAAAATTCTGCCATTGGCAATTTAGGCTGGGCTCAGCTGTGTGGTTCTTCTGAGCTTGGCTGGGCATATTTTTGCAACTATGTCTTCAGCTACAGTGGGTAGGCAACTTTACTGATCCTGGCAAGACTCTCACACGTTTGGGGGCCTCAGCTGGGGTAACTGCTCTGAATTGACTCTGGTTCACATCTCTTATTCTCCCATAGGCTAGCCTGGGCTGTTCACGTGGCACCTGGGAAGGTTTCCCAGAGAGAATAGAAGAGTGCACAGTCTCTTGAGGTCTAGGTTTGGAACTAATGTGATATCACTTATGTCATGTTCTATAGCACAAAGCTAGTCACAAGGTCTAGTGTGGATTCAGGCAGTGAGGAAATAGGCTCCACTCATTGATGGGGGCACTAACAGAGTCTCATTGCAAGAGGCATGGGCACAGGGAGAGGATGAATTGAGGTAATCTTGGCAATATGCTCCAGGGACTCATCTGCTCCTAATTCTTACCAGGTGTAAAAGTAATCACAAAAGAGAACTCTAAGAATGGATGGTGGCAATAGACCTATTTCTTATCTTTCAAGCCAAACAAGAGACTTATTGAGACCTGCTCTTTCCCACGAGGGAATTCACTGTGCCCCTTTTGGCTACAGGGTCAGTTAGCTTTTTCTATTTTAATTTTCTGACTGTAGCCATCCTCTCCTTTTCAATCCCCAGGACAACAGCTTGAGATTCTCTGCACAGATGTGTAAGAAATGAAATGTCAGTGGAGTTCACTGTGACCCTGGAGGCTGTTGCTGTCCCCCTCACTCTCCCATCTCCTGGTCTGCACTATTAATAAACCTCCCCCTTAGCACTTTCTCTTGAGGGAACAGTATCAGAAAGTCTCCATCTATCTCCCAGCCTCACTCCCGCCAGGCTGGAGAGGTCTTCTGACATGGAGATAAGAAATCCCAGACATCACTGCCATGTAGGGGAAGCTCTGGGGTTCCATTTACCTTACGAAAGGTCAAATCGCTTCTTTTGCACTGTTTGGAAAGAAAAGAGCTAGCATAATGTGCTTCCGAAATGCCAATGGTCTCGACATCCCTGATAAAGAGAAGTCAATGAAGGAAGAGAATGGCTCAGTAGGAGAGCTGACTTCTAAGTGCCAGTGGGAGAAGTAAAGCATTTTTAATAACTCATGTTAAAGGCCATAGTTAATTCAATCTTGGGTTATGGTGATGCAATTATCACCGCTTAAAAAAAATTGCTGCCTTGTTGCATTGAATATAAGCAACAGTAATAGTTCCCCTTCCAGAGGCTTAGGAGGCAGGCAGGCCAGTCACAAACTGGCCCTACCAACTTTTCACAAATTCTTTCTTTCATCACTAATCTATTGAGTGGCCACTATGTGCCAAAAACTGTGCTGGGCATAGGGGATGCAGAAGGGGTAAACAGCACAGCATTCTGCTCTTAAGAAAACTAATCATGTAATTGGAGAGCATGATGAGTCAACAGATGACAGCTATACAGAGTGATGCATGCTACCCCAGAAAGTACAGGGTGTTATGGGAACATCCCCATCGGGGGGCGGTCATCGTCTCCTGAAGTTCCTTCCTCAAGCAGTAGAGGCTCCAGGAAGTTACGGGCCACATCTGGCATGTTTGTTGCTGTATCCTCAGTGCCTGGCACTTAGTAGGGGCTCATTCCTATTTGTTGGTTGATTCACAGGTACAAATCCTATAATCTCACTCCACAGGGCTCTCAGCCCTTCTGCAAACATTCCTTGTATTTTTATTAATACAAATGTGACTTGGAAAGTGCGCCTTGGAAATACTGCTCTTTCTGTCTGGAATATTATTCTCACCATTTAGCACCTGGAAAACTCTTATGCACCCCTCAAGACCTAGACCAAATGCCCTCTATTCTGCAAAATCTTTTCAGATTTACCAAGTAGAATTTATCCTCTCTTCATAATGACCCTCAGCACTTTGTTTATATATCAAGCTTGGTTTCTTATCAAAAGACTATCTTGTGGTAATTATTATTATTTTTTCCTTTGGGATACTTAAAATTACATTTTATTTTCTGCCTTTACAGGTAGTAGCTTATGTATTTTTCTTTTATTATTATTTTCAATTGACACATAACAATTATACCTATTTGTGGATATAGTGTGATATACATGTATATAATGTGTAATGATCGAATCAGGGTAATTAGTATATCCATCACCTCAAACATTTATCACTTTTCTGGCAAACATGCAAAATATGCTCTTTTAGCTATTTGAAAATATGCAATGAATTGTCATTAATTATAGTCACCCTGTAGTGCTGTAGAACACCAGAACGTGTGTCTCCTATCAAGCTGTCCTTTTGTATCCATTAACCAACCTCCATTCACCCCCCTGCCCACCTCCCTCCCCATCTCTCCTAACCACTATTCTCTCCACTTCTATGAGATCAACTTTTTTAGCTTCTACATGTGAATGAGAACATGTGGTATTTCTGTTTCTGTTCCTGCCTTATTTTACTTAACGTAATGTCCTCTAAGCGCATCCATGTGGCCATGAATGACAGAATTTCATTCTTTTTTATGGCTAAATATCATTCCCTTGTGTATATCTATCACATTTTTCTTATCCATTCATCCATCGATAGGCATTTAGGTTGATTCCACATCTTGGCTATTGTGGATAATGCTACCATAAACATGGGGGTGCAGGTATCCCTTGGACATACTGCTTTCCTTTCCTTTGGCTATATACCCAGTAGTGGGACTGCTGGATCACATAGTGGTTCCCGTTTTAATTTTTTTAGAAACCACCATATTGTTTTCTATAATGTCTGCGTAATTTACATTTCCACCATCAGTGTATAAGAGCTCCCCTTTCTCTGCATCCTCACCAGCATTTGTTACATTTTGCCTTTTTGATAACAGCCATTTTAACTGGGGTGACATATTATCTCAAGTGGTTTTGATTTGCATTTCCCTGGTGATTAGTGATGTTGAGCAAAACAACTATAACAGCAAAACAACCCACAAATGCATTGGTGAAACCTGTCCAACAGTCAGTGAGGCTTAGCCCCTGCCGCCTCTAGCAGACTGTGTCCCTGAATGCCTGCCTCTATTGGCCTGTCTTTTGCTTTCACTCTTCCTTTTCTCCTTGTTTACCTTCTTTACTCTCACACCTCTATTCTCATCTGATTCAGATGCCCTGGGCCACTTTGCATGAGGTCACCAGGGTCCTAGTGCAAAGAGAAAGAGTCTGTGCTCAATGATTGTGTAGCACCATGGACAGCAACATGCATTTGCATTTTCCTCAGCCGCTCAGGTGAGAGGTTACTACCATCCACATTGTCAGGAAGAGTCACATTTAAGCAAAAGTTATGTGGCCACCTGCCATAGTTGATGCACTTGGATTCCTATTCTTTTATTTACTTCATTGATTCATTCTGTCATGCAATGAGAGAGAGAGACAGAGACGGAAGATAAGGAGAGAGGTAAGGATGGAGAATGCAGTTATTTGACGACTCCTTACTCTTAGACAGTCCAGTGGTTTTCTTTATCATTGAGATCCAAGACATTCCCCTTTATCCATTTGTGAAATTCTTTTACCTGGGTCAGTCTAAGGAAGTGTCTGTTCCTTGAAACCAAATGATTCATGATAACGATAGCATCACAGGGTGCTAGAATGAGAGCTCCTATCTCATGCAAACAGTGATCAATCTTGTCTCTGCGCTCCACAGGGCTTTGGGCATATCAGGCCCCATGGTCTAGATGCTGATAGCATGGACGAAGGACAGAGATTGGGCCACGCCCTCATAAGACATGTGTCCTGGCCACAGCCAGACAGCCACATGGGCACATACGGGCAGAGGCAGCCCCTATCACTTTTGGGAGGCAGATGTCCAGCAGGACCAATAAATTAAACCACATTGGTGCTTGCTTTACTGAAGCATTCAGTTTAACGAGTCATTTCTTTGACACACAAAATTCTATTCACTCCATAAGGAAATGTGACCCGCTTCGTGTGAATAATTCAGTGTTTTGCAGGGGTTCTGACTTCCACTGAGAATGCAGCACTGTCAAAGATTGTTAACTAATCCTATGGAGCAGAACCGAGCTCTGGTCCACACATGGGAGCCAGAAAACTCTCTTGGGAAAACAGTAAAAAGAGAATAAAAAAAGAAAGATACACAACTAACAATGGAAACCACCCTCCCCCAAATGCTCCCAACACACACACATCAATGTGCAGCTCTTATCTCCCCAAAGCTTCAAACCTTGCCTGGGGAGATTTTGGTCCAAAAGAAATGACTGAAGATACATTTCCATGCTAAATAAGGAATTTTAAATGGAGAAGACCAGCTCTGGATGAATGTGCTCGCTGTCTCTGCCCAGAGAAAGTGAGGGGTCTGTGAAAACGAGAAGGGCCTGACCCCTTGCTCCTCAAAGAAGGGGTTCTTTTCCCTTCTCTTTTTCCATCTATATAATCATGGGCAAGTCACTTCCCCTCTCTGCGCACATTTGTAAAACTGTAGTCTTGGATTAGAGATCAGAAATTCTTAACCCAGAATTCTGGGGTGGTCCATGCATGATCTGTGAAATCTCTGAAATGTTTTGCAACATTCTGTTCACATGTACATTTGGGGAAAGGGAGAGGCTCTATACCTTCCATAAGATCCTCAAGAGTGTGCATGAGCTCCAAAGTTGCAAAACTCCTGGACTAGACAATTGGTAAGTCTGAGTTCAGCCCTAAATCAGACCATGATTTTGATGTCTTCTGTGAATCTGGACGGTTGTGTTTCTGTGCCTGGATTGCTCATGACGGGGGCTGGGGGCGGGGGAACTTGATTCTGACAGCTTTTACCTCTCAAGCTTGGGAGACAAATTAGGGAACATGACTGGATGCCCCGAGTGTGTGTTTGTGTGTGGGCTTCTGTAAGGAGAGAACATGTTCATTCATTCATTCATTCATTTATTCATTCCATAAATATTTATTTATGTGTGCCAGCTGCTACCCACTGCCTTTCTGGCTCACAGTCTAAGAAACAGTCAATGGAAAACTAATCATAAATGGCTGAGATCACAGATTATGACAAGGGCTCTGAAAGGTCACTAAGTGTTTGGTGACAGATTGTAAGAGGGACCTCTTTTTTCTTCACCGCCCCATCTCACACACCCAGTGAGTGGTAGACTCCAAAACAGTAGCCCTCTCGGATCGCCACTGCCAACACTCTAGTCCAGGGCCCGTCAACTTGTACCTGAACCCCTGCAATCCTGTTCCCCTTGACTGCATTTTTCCCCACTGACTAATATGGGTTGATCCTGGAGGCCAGGGTGGGAGTGAGGAGGATCCAATCGTGTGCTACATGCAAGGATACAAAATCAAACCAGCACAACCCTGCCCTGGAAGAACCCTCAGGAGCTCGGGGAAGGGAGAGGGAGGAGGGATGCTTCAGGGGTGCTCCAGGTACTCAAGGCAGAGTTGGGGTGGAGGTTGGGGGGAAAGTGTTTACCTTCTCTAGGTGAGAACTTTGAAGAATAATGTTCACCTGCATGTGTAACTTATGGTATTGAAAAAAAAAAAAACACGTCATTTGTTTGGCATCACACCTGGTATCACACAGAACTAAAACACAATAGAGCCAGAGCCCTGCACACTTATAGCTGAGACTGTTGACTCTCAGCCCACAACAGGATCCAAAACAGTCTAAATAAAGTAAGCAAGCAAATCCAAACCCACAAACCGGGCAAATTAGGGGTGATTACATCCATTTGTGTCTCAGAAGCGCTCTTTGATTTACAAAGGACTGTCTTAAATAGCATCACTTGGAGTGTTTAGAGATCTGTAACTGCTTGCTTGAAGGGCTTCAGGTAGGGAGGAAAAACCTAAAATACAAGTTGTAGAATCTCTGGCCAGTTGAAGGTCATTCTGAGGAGTGTGTGGCCAGTTTTAAAGCTACAAACACAGAGGAATCGGTCCATGCTGTAAAGAGAAGCATGCCTGCTGATGTCAATGCTAGGGAGTGGGCTGAGGTCTGGGTTCTTACTTGAGAAAATGCACATGAAAGATTTGTATGCACGTGACACATAGTAAGTGCACAGTAAATGTCGACGATCATTATCATTCCCTAAGTTCCAACACCAGCTGGGTTTCCTACAATTCAGTTCAAATCTGACACTAACTACCTGGAGTTAGCACAGACCTCATAAATCCAGGGACTCAATCCAATAAGGCTGTCCCCGTTTCAGACAGTGATGGCAAGTCCCAGGTGTCCCCAAGTCATGCACACTTCCGCCCACCCAGCTACTAATTTGGGGGTTCTGACAACCCCCCTTCGGTTTCACTAATTCATGAGAATGACCCACAGAAGACACTAGAAGCACTGCACTTAACAATAGCAATTTTATTATAAAGCAGACAACGCTGGGATAGTGAAATGAAAGAGATGCATGGGCATCTGAGAGTCAAGGGGGGTGGGAGGAGCTCAGAGCTTCCATATCCGCTCCCGTAGGGTCAGGGTGTGGCACCTTCCCAGCACATCAGTGTGTTCCCCAACCTGGAAGCTCCCCCAAGCCTCAGTGTCCAAGAGTTTTTATGGAAGCTTCATTGTGTGGGCATGATGATTAATCATTGGCCACGTGATTGAACTGAATCTCCAGCCTGTCTCCCGTCCCCGCTGGTGGGGCAAAGGGCTGAAAAGTCCAACCTTCTAAATTATGTGGTTGGTTCCTTCAGCAACCAGCCCCCTATGCTAAAGTGATCTAAGTACCACCCTGGTAAGTCATCTCATTAGCCTAAATTCAGGTAGGGTCAAAAGGCTCTCATTACAAACAACCAAAGCCACTTCTATCACTCAGGAAATTCCAGGGTGTGTTTTGAAATGCAGCACCAGGAACAGTGGACAAGGCAGATATATTTTTTGTTATATTGCATTCCCTCAGCCATGCCATCTGCAAAATCAGGCTCAAGGGTGATCTTGAGAGGACAAACAGCCCATCCATCTGCCATCAGGTGAACCTGTATTTTAATCATTGGAGACAGTTGGTTATCATTTTTACACACACACACACACAAAATGGACAACAAAATTTTGCAGGCTGGAAGAGTCCTCAGTCAGTTCATCATGGCCATGCATTTCTGGATTCCCACGAAGACCTTACAATGGGGGAAGCTTTCCATAGGGACTGGCCATCTTCCTCCTCTATCTCTTCCCCTTTGCTCTTATTAAACCTTTCAAAACTTCCCCATATTCTGCAAGAGAGCTGGCCGCCAGAGGGTTAACTCTGGAGTGATCCAAGACAGGAGGAAAGGCGGTGCCAAGGTTCCACCACATTAGGATGTGCTTCTACATCGTACGTGATTTTGGCTGTTCCTAAGATATTTCACACCCATAAAGATCTGTGTCTGGAAGGGTTTTCAGATTTATTACTTCTGCGGAAGGTGTCTCCAAGTACTTGAATGCACTTCATTTTCTTTCCGTGCAATTACTCTGAAGTTACACAGTCAGCGGTGCATATAATCACAGCTACTGTGACCCACAGACTTCTCTTGACATTCTTACAGGGCTTACCATCTAGGGCTTCAGAAAGCTGACACTACCTTCTCTCATTGGGCATGTTTTTTTCTTGCAGAATCTTCTCACCTTTTCTCATTCATTCATTCATTTGATCCATCCATCAATTATTTATTCGTTCGCATCTGCCTTTCCCAGACTCCTCTCTCCTGGTGAACTTCTAACTGGTAAACTGCTCCTCAGCCTTCAGGATCCAGCTTCAGTATCACCTCCTCTGAGAATCCTTCCCTGAGTGCCTTCAAGTCTCTCTTCCATGCCGCATATATAACATACATACTGCACCTACCACCTTCTTTCCTGATTATTTAATTACATGTCTGACCAGTTCTACTGGGCAGAAAACCCGTCAGAGTAGGGGCCGTGTCTAGCTCCACAGTATCCGTCATGACACCTGGCACTGAGTAGTCACTCAGGAAACACTTTTTGAGTAAACATACAGGGGAATCCTAACCTACAACAAGCATTGCCTATCCCGTCTGTAGAAGACTTGATTTCCTACTCCACAGACACTTCCTCCTTCTTTCTCACTAGCAGAACCTCAACTTGGATTAGGTACTAGGTACTCATGTGCCTCCCAACTCCAGGGTGGTGAATGTGGTTGTTTCAATATAACCATGGTAATTTCATCACTCTGGCCAGTCACTGGTTTAGGTGTGTGGGTACGTACAATTCTGGCCAATGAGCTGTAAGACAAATATGTTGGGGAGCAGGTGTTGGGGAAAAGGAGCTGCACCATAAAAATGCTTCTTCCTGTCTTTGGATGAAATTCTACCTCAAGCAGGAGCAGCCATCCTGTGGACGTGAAGAGGTTGGCAGTATAAAAGAATGGAGAACACCCAAGGCTGTGATGACACTTTGTGCCTCTGTGTTAACCGGTCTGGGGCTCATCTTAATACAGGGGATTGTGGGGTCTGGATTTGCTCACTCCCTGGAAGGGGGAGGTTTGGGTGTCTTTGTAAGGAGGCTGGGGAAGGGGTTGTCAGGAGCTTCTCAAGACCTGAGTGATCATCTACTTATTTTACGAAAGCCAGTGACCTTGTGTGAATGGACTCCCTGTGGAACAACACAGAGAATTCCTTCCCAGATTAATTCTAAAGAGACAGTATTCCCCACCCTGATGAGTGCCTTTAAAAACAGTGATCATTACAGAGAGTGGTCAGGATTACCAGTGTCCCCTATATGTGGTTTAGTTGACTTTCTGGTACAAGGGAAGAATATACTTCCCAGTGCCTTACCATGTAACTAATTCTAGCCAATGAAGCGTAAGCAGAAATGATGCCTTTCCCTTCTATTCTAAGGTGTTTAAGGGCTGGTGTGCCACCTCCGTGCGCTTTCTTCTAGGACAGTCATCATGCTCCATGGGATGATCTCTGTGAGATCACCTTTCCACCTAGTCTGGCAATGAATCCTCAGAAATGTCCTGGGCTTTTTTTTTTGCATCCATTATTTTCACCCGATGTCAGGCAGACAGGTAGCCGAGTACCTAGAACATGCAGATGAGAAGGGAACCCTAAAAAGCAATGCAAGGGGGAAGCCCTCGCTCCATAAATCATATCGCTGACAGCCACCGTTCCTATGGAGAACTTCAGGCAAACTGGAAACCCATGTCCGTGAAGGACTGTGTTATCTTCTGCTTTGTGCAACTGTCTCCAAAATTCCTATCCCCTTTACCAATAAAGACAATTTTCATTTTTCCACTGGGCCAGTGGTGTCTTTCCATCGATAACATAATGCATTGTCACTCAAAGGTAATCCTGTTTGTGACATTTGTTTCCAGCATTATATCTGTTTTTCATAATTGAATTTCCACAATTGAATATTAAACTATAGTATTTATCCTATATTTATAAAAATGAATTGCATTGCTCATGCAGTTCCATAGCCTGCTTTTTAACTTACAATATTATGAGCATCTTTCCATTCCATTAAACATTCTTCTCCAGCATACATTTTAATGCCTGCCTAGAATCCCAACATCTGGATGTATCTTCATTTATTTGACAAATCTCCTGCTGCCGGACATTCAGGATGCTTCCAATTTTTCAGCACTGAAAAGAAATATCCTTGTAGCTAATCTTTTGCCACAACCATTACTTTTTCTTTAGAATAAATCCCTAAGAGTGGATTTCTCCAAAGTGTGTCCAAAAAAAAAAAAAAAAAAAATTAAGGCTTCTTTCATATTGGTAACTTGCCTTTTCTAGAAAGATTGCACCAGCCTACACGTGTGTAAGAATGTTCTTTTCTCACTCCTGTTCATCACATCCTTAAAATTAGTAGACAGAAACTGAACAGGTGACAATCTAATGCTCACCACGTAAATCTCCTTCATGCGGGCTTTGTGTCTTATGATTAATGCCTAGTAGCCACTGTTGACTCTTTGTCCTTCCTTTATTTTGTGAACATATACTCAAATAAACTCAAAGAGATTTTTAAGTAGATTGCATGCATGTAGTTTCTATGGTTTTAATTCCTTCATTAGTTGCATCTTTGGACTCTCACGGGAGCTTGCTTTCTTCATGTGCTTTATAATTTTTAACTGCGAGCTCATATTTAGTGGAATTTTTTTCTTTGGGATTCCCAGGGGGCCAGGACTGGGGAAGTTCATGGTATAGGCTTGATGTTTAAATTTCTCCCAGTGGATTTGTTAGCACCTTTGGTCTGGAGCGAACAACCCTCTTGCCTGCCTTGTGCCTAAGACAGTGGGGAGCCCTTTCTAGTGACCCTTTCATGGATAGAAAACCCTTTATTGTTCTCCGCTTTGGACTGTGTAGGTCCCTCCATGTGGGTGCAACTCTGCTCTCCAGGCATGGGTATTACGATTGTCTAGGCGTGTAAAGTTCTGGTATCTCATGGACCGTTTGGCTCATTTAGTTTTCTCTTCCTTTCTGGCACCTCGGATTCTCTTTTCCTTTATTTTTATTTTTGATCCAATCTGTGTATTTGAAGCTTTTGATGTTACATTTTATCCAGTGTCACTATGTGTTCTGAGTACGAGAGGGCTCTCATGTCACCTCCGTTACTGTGTTGGCTGGAAGTCTCTGAGCTCTTCCCATACCCTGAGGGGTGATGTGACACTCTTTGATGGTGCCCTGAGGCAGAAAGGCAGATGAAACAACAGTCACTGCAATTGCTAACAAGTCAACACAGGTAGAACACTCGAGACTACTTGGGTTCGTGCACACATGGTTTGTCTGCAAGAGTCACAGCCATGTTATCGGGGGGCACAAAAGAAGCGTGCCCCATGCCAAGAAGTCATGCCTAGTTCCTGGTGCAATGTGTCCTTTTAAAACCACAATCCTATCAACAAAAATAGCAATTGATACAGTTGCCCATTGCTGAGCACCAGGTACTTCTGTAAGCACATTGCATAGATTAGCCCATTTATCCATCACAAAAAAACCTTGTGAGATAGAAATTGTTATTATTCCCATTTTACAAATGAAGAGACTGGTCCAGACAGATTGAGCAATGTGCCTGAGGTCACATATGAAATAGTGGAGGTGGGCTTTGAACTCAGAAAGTCCAACTCCAGATCTCAGAGTCCTGACCACTATGACACTATGATTTTTCCTTGTCTTCTGCAAAACGTCCTTCCAAACTCCAGCTACGACCTCCTTCTCCTGAGATGTCCTTGGTGCTCAGTCCCTACCTCATCATCAGGCCTTTTCATCTCATTCTACTCACCCAGTGCAGTCCATTGCTACCAAGAAGAGATAACTTCAACAACAACATGATTATACATCTCTTCTCTCTCCCTCTCCTTGTATCTCTTGCACAGGACCACTTACAAGGTACATTTACTCATTCCACACATGCATTTTCTCCTTTGTAATATGTTAATTCTCCCTCCTGGGCAGTATCACCATCAACCTCTCTGCAGCAGCTGAGTGGATCTCAACAGGCTAAATTATCAGGCAGAATTTCCAAGTGTATTGGATCCTGGTTACCTCACCACCCATTCTACAAAATGCACAGACACCATGCTTCTCACATGTCTCTACGGTGCGATCACATGGGGAGGTTGAAAATAATGGACCCCTGGGTCCCATCCCCAGAGATTTTGGGTTAATTGGCCTGGGCATTAGGCATTTGGAAAGCTCTCCAGGTGATTCTAACATGCAGCCAAGGCTGAGAAATGCTCAGATGACACAAGTTATTTCCCAGGATTCTATCATGGTTGACTTCTAGTTGGATTTGGGCAGACATCCCATCCTTTTTGCCTTATCCTTCTAACCTTAGAACTTGAACATGCATAGACTTGTCTGGAGGGCTTGTTAAAACACAGATTCCTGGGCCTCACCCCCAGAGTTTCTGATGTAGTAGGTCTGGGATGGAGCCTGGGAATTTGCATTTCTAACACGTTCCAGGTGATGCTGATCCTGTCGGTCCAGGCACCATCCTTCGAGATCACTGTCTTAGAACTATTCTTGCTCTTTTGCTGTCCCGTCTAGGCACTATTCACTGCCATGGTTCAGAACTCCAAACCTCCCTGTCCTTGTTTTCCTAACTTATTCTTAAAGGTCACGTTCACGTCCTTTCTCCTTCAGGTCTTCCAGGACTAGCCCCGCTGGGTGGTGTCTCCTCCCTTCTCCACACTCCTGGAGGCTTCTTCTCTTCTGTACCTCTAATGCGGTTGTTAGCAGAAGGTCATAGACCTTAGACCTAGCAAGATGCTCAGAGTCTAGTAATTTAAAACTTTAAACTGAAGATTTCTGTTTTTTTTTTTTTCAAATTAAATCTTATTCCAAGTGGCAATATTTAAAATGCATAGATGGAGTAGGGCTAGGAGACGAGGAGCATTACTATTCGTACCTCTTTCTCTCTGTGGGGTCTTGAGATATGTTTGGTGGCCACTTGGTTCCTGGGGAGCATAGTTTGGAAACCACCCACTGTTCAAGCCTTCACTTTATACACGAAGGAACTGAGACTCGGAAAGGGTGACGTGCCCAGGCACGCCTATGACGTTCATCACCGACTCAGTGTCAGGCCCCTGCGCCAGGTCCTGGGGATGGTGAACAGGACGGACAAACCCCTATCATCATGAGCTTTTATTCTAGCTGGGGAGACAGACAATGAGTAAGTAAACACAGAGATGAAGTGATCACAGATTGCAATGAGAGCTAAGAGGGAACCCAACACACGCCAGAATCACATGGGTTCAAGGAGCATCTTCATGAAGTGACTTTCATTCTGAGTCCTGAAAGATGAGAAGAAACCAGATACGTGAAGAGTTGGGGGGCGGGGGGATGCTTCTATTGGGCCTTGTTTGTGGGCCACACTGAAAGTCTGGATTTATTCTCAGTGGGATGGAAACCCAGTGGTGGGGTTTCAGCAGGGAGCGACGAGCACTGATTTTGTTCCTCCCCTTATCGTCTCCATGAAGATATGGATGGGTACCAATCTTTGCATTATTTTTATGGTATCTCGTGCACAGTAGGTACTGAAAATGTGCATTGATTGCTGATTGCTTCCTTGAACAATGAGTTATAAGCCATCTTCGGTGTAGTTTCCTGTCTTCTAAACAGGTTTCTCTTCGTGTGTTTTGGGTTTAGAACCCCTTCAAGTGTCTGATCGGAGCCATGGACCTTTCCTCAGAAACTGTTCCCCTTCACACATGCACACCGTGTTTTGCATAGTAGGAATTTATAAATGCCCTGAAAGCCATCTCAGGGTCTTGTACCCAAACCCTTTGCTGTAGAATCTGCTGTCTTCATACTTTTCCTCCAAAGATCCCTCATGTAGATGGAGATAATTACTCTTCTGGATTTAGAGTTAGATTATCTTAATATCTTTAAGCCTCAGTTGTGCTGCCTGTAAGATGGGCTAATGCATACATCACAGGGGGACTTTAAGAATTAAATGAGATAATGTGGACAGGTGCCTAGTACATAGGCGTATAGTAGATATTAATTACTTCTCCTACTTTTTTTTTGGAGAGA
The DNA here is from genome assembly GCA_004363605.1 of Indri indri. NCBI lineage: Eukaryota > Metazoa > Chordata > Mammalia > Primates > Indriidae > Indri > Indri indri. The sequence continues at coordinate 13,945 of RJWJ010031979.1, forward strand.
AAGAAAGTAGCTCCTTGCAAGGCAGAGTCACACACTTATTAAGAACCTGACCATGGTGGTGAGTAGATGAGAATTGAATCCTAGTTCTGTTTCTTATTCAACTTTCTCATCTATAGAATGGGGATACATATGTAAAAACCCTTAGCATGGTGCCTGGCACCTGGAAAGAACTTTGATAATTAGTTTGTGATCATTTTGATATTAATGATGATCCTGATATTGTCTACTCTATGCCACTCCATGCCTGCTTGGGTGAGGAATAGGAAGGCTGCGAGGACGCATTGAAAACACAGACCTGGTTCTAAGGAGGCTAGACTTTGGGGAGTTGGTTAGCCTGGGGAAAACCCTTCCAGAGTGTTGCCCCAGGGAAACAACCTTGGCTAGAGATGCTCATGACATCCTGGTCCCTTGTGCAGCTGTGCCAACTTTCTGAACCCAGGCAAATAAGAGTGGAGAATGAAATTCCTGAGGTATTAGAGACAGAACTGCTTTCCTCTGGGAGCACTTGATACCATAGAAAAGCTGCAACACCAAGCGAGAGCATAAAGACCAATGAAATGAGCCCGATGCATAATGCAAGAGCCCGCTTTCTCCCCAACTTAATTCTATTTTGTTAAGTAATGATGGAATAAAAATTCAGGATGGTGGAAGATGAGATTTGTGGCTCTATTTGATCAAATGCCTATCGCTGTCACTTCCAGCTAAATGGGTCGCTTCATAAACAGATAAATAAATCAGATGTCAATGGGAAATGAAAAGTCATGGCTGAGAATGAAATGAGACAGAAATCATTCCCAGCCATGACGTTCGTTTGGGGCTTCTCTGATGGGTAAGTCACACTCAGGCTGCAGCAGGAACCCCGAAGTGGCCAAGGGAGGAATCCTACAGGAGTGGGGATTTGGCCCAATAAGCAAGCCCTTAAATAAAGGCAGCCCCACCTGCCTAAGCCAAGGTTGTCCCCAGGAACTGTGAAAGGCCAGCAATTGATCTTCCACCATTGGGGCTCCATTTGTGGAATTAACTGGGCTGTGCGGGTAATAATTTATGGGGAATCATTAACCTAATGATATTGGTTCTCTATAAACTGCTTAGTCTGTCTCAGGGAAAATGGATTTCATAAATCTAGGTGGAAAATTCTGGGTGACTCATGGAAGGCTATCAGCAGGATGGGGATGGGTCACCAGACGGTGAAACTCTGCACTCTTGGCTTGGATGAAGAGCCTAGAAAGTAGCCCCTTCATTTTCTTTTCTCTGCCAGCCCAGATGGTCACTCAAATTGAAGCAGGAAGTGCCCCAGCTTGAACAGTATGGGATGGAAAAAGGTGCGTTGATTCTCCTTGTCATGGGTTTTAGATCCCACCTGGGACCGGTTCTGATCATCCTCACAAAGCGGAGAAGGTGGCAGGGAACTTCTGGGCTGCAGAAATCATACCTTTCCTCATCTGGAAAGGAATCAACCTTACAGATTTAAACTAGTCAGCTTCTGCACCTGCCATGTGCCAGGCTGGGAGTTTCACTACTCTGCAAGGGGGTGGAAGTGTCTGAGAAGGCAACTTAAGACACCAAATAGTGAGACGGAGCCAGCATGTGAGGACTGGAGGGAAAGGCACTTGGAGGTAGAGGGGATATAGCAAGGCAACTTCAAAGGCCCTGAGGTCAGAGCAAGCTTGGCCTGTTTGGAGAACAGAGGATTTATTGCCATAAGGTAATATTTATCCCCATTTGAGAGATGGGAAAACTGAGGCCCAGGGAGATTAGGTAGATAATCCTCACCGCAGACCTCACTCTTCCCAGGGAGAGAGAGAGAGAGAGAGACAGAGAGAGAGAGAGAGAGAGAGAGAGAGATGATTTGCTGTGTGTGTGCCAGCTGTTTTATTCCATCTAAATGACTTACTCTAAAATTCTGTTTAAAATGCAGCAGTGTCCATGGATTACAGCTTGCTGGTTTACATGCTCATGATGGATCTTTTAATTTAATTAAGGGAAGGCAAGCTTTCCCTTGATGCTTTCAGCTGCAGAAAGCTCTGATTTCTAAGCACAGCATACTAGCTGAGAGCATTTATTTTAGGGTCAGGAAAACCTGGGCTCTAATGCTGGCTGTGTGATCCGGCACAAATCACTTAACCTCCGTGAAGAGTCAGTTTGCACCTCTATGAGCGCAGCTTTGGGCCGAGCCCCCTGCATGCATAGAAAAATCCCCCATGAGGCAGGCGTCTTCATTATCCCCATTTTACAGATGAGGAAACTGAGGCTCAGAGAGTTTAAATTGCTCAGATCACACAGAAAGTGGTATAAATTTGATAGAAGAGTAGTATCTGATTGATGGTCTGTTCTGAGGATGAACTAGTTGGGTGGCTCTAGAGAGTTTAGCATGGCTGTTACCTAGTGAATGCACCACTCACTGTCGTGACAGTAGCTACTATTGTCATTGTCATTATTGCGTGGTTGTCCTTAATGCATGGGAGCTTGGGAGCATGAGGCCAGTGCATGAAATACAGCATTGCTGTCACAGTAGAGGAACACGGGGGGGACAAGGCCAATCGGTGGAGAACCCAGGCTCCCAGAGTCATCTCTCCTGGTTCAGATACAGGCTGATGTCCCAGGGAATGGATGTCTCACCACATGCCGTCTCTTGACTCCTGAAGTCTTGCTGATGGAGACCCTGGCTTTCTGATGACCACCTCAGTTACCTTGTTCGTTTTCATTCCAGCCACGTTGGATCCCCTAATATACCTGATGCCAGACATGTCCATTGGTGTGTGTCTTTGAGTCAGGAGTTTCGGGGGAGGAGAAGAGAAATACTAGGGAGGGAAACTTAGAGGCACAGAGGAGAGACTGCAGGAGGCTGGAGTCACAGCTTTTTCTCTGATACTTTATTATGAAAAGTTTTAAAGTTAAGAGAACATTACAGTGAACCACCAAATGCAAACTCACCACCTAGAATCAGTGAAACACACTTCGGAATGTTTTTTAGAGATGAGCTCTCACTCTGTCACCCAGGCTGGAGTGCAGTGGCATCATCATAGCTCACCGTAACCTCCAACTCCTGGGCTCAAGTGATCCTCCTGCCTCAGCCTCTCGAGTAGCTGGGACTATAGGTGCTCACCACCATACCCCCAGCTAATTATTTTATTATTTTTGTGAAGGTGGTGTCTCACTATGCTGTCCAGGATGGTCTCAAACTCCTGGGTCCAAGCGATCCTCCTGCCTCAGACTCCCAAAGTTCTGGGATTACAGGCATGAGCCACCGTGCCTGAAATAACTTTTCTTTTCTTTTTTTAAACTTCAGAATCGTTTGTGCCAGCATGTGTGTGGTTCAGATGGACAAGGAACCATTGGGGTGGAAGTGGTGGTGAGGATCTGGGCCCCTGAATCCCAGAACCACCTTCTCATCTGAGCGGATCCTCAAGAATCTGGGGTTCTGAGGGGTATAGTTTGAAAGTCATTGGCTGGGCACTGTGGCTCATGCCTGTAATCCTAGCACTCTGGGAGGCCGAGGCAGGCAGATTGCTTGAGCTCAGGAGTTCAAGACCAGCCTGAGAAAGAGCGAGACCCCGTCTCTACTAAAAAAAATACAAAGAAATTATCTGGACAACTAAAAATATACAGAAAAAAATTATCCGGGCATGGTGGCGCATGACTGTAGTCCCAGCTACTCAGGAGGCTGGGGCAGAAGGATCGCTTGAGCCCAGGAGTTTGAGGTTGCTGTGAGCTAGGCTGACGCCACGGCACTCACTTTAGCCAGGGCAACAGAGTGAGACTCCATCTCAAAAAAAAAAAAAAAAAAAAAAAAAAAAAAAAAAAAAAAGAAAGTCATTGCTGTGGCTCAAGCTGCTTATTTTATGGAAGAGAAAACTGAGGCTCAGTTGGGAGTGGGGGCACTTACACAGAGTCATTCATTAATTCATCAGAGATTTGTTAAGCACTGACTCCAGAATTCTTACAGAAGGGGGTGGGACTCACAGATCTCTGGGTCCATTCATGTTCCTGAGCTCTGCATCGTTAGGGTCCATTGTGGACCCTTTGGCCGTGCAGTCTCCCCTACATGCTGGGGGTAGTGGGTGTCCCTAATCTGGAGACCTCTCAGACTGTTGGGCCATATTGTTCCTCCTTGCTGAAGAGAATGTGAGATGAGGGAGATGGAAAGATGAGAGGGGACTGCTGAGAGAGAGAGAGAGATCAGAGAGAGGCAGAACAGAGAGTGGAGAAGGACGTGGTGAGACAGCAAGAGAAATCTCCATTCTCAGGAGACCTGGGGCTGGCAAGAAGGATCAGGGCTCACTTGGAAAGCAGTTGCCTGTCAGCCCTGCCCTTCTGCGGTCTTCTGAACTGCTCCCATCCAGCTTCCTGCCAGTGCCAAAGCAAATATCCTCAGACAAGCGCTTGGGGCCCAGAAGGTGGAAAGAGAATGCTGTCAGCAGTAGCAGCCCAGCCATGGCTGACTCTCCAAAGCATCATCAATTGCACCACCCTCCCCTCCCCCTCCCTCACCCACCGTCTCTGAATCTAGAGGTCCCACGGGGAGCATGCTTCGCAGTGGGAGAGGCACTGACCCCACTTGGGGTCTCCACTCCGCAGGGCAGGAGCTGGAGCAGCAGAGGTTCCTGGGCAGCCCTGAGTGGACTCACGGAGAGAGGGGTCAGGGTAGAGTGCTCCATGATCCCAGAGGGTGGGACCAGGCCCCAAAACCCAGAAGAGCAAGTGAGGGCACGGGCAGAGGGTCTGGTCCGAGCTCATCCACGGTGCAACCTTCAGAGCACAGGGAGGGTGGGGGAAGGAGATAGAATTTGAGAGACAAGGAGAGAGCAAGAGAACAAGGAAATGTTAGGAAGGTCAGGGAATTGGTTAAGAATTTGATTTGTGGAGTCCCTCCCTCCCTTCAACCATCCGTCATCCATCCTTCCATCTATCCATCATCCACTCAACCACCCATCCATCCATCCA